>JANHGN010005342.1:0-14493 GCA_024605025.1 Megaceryle maxima | reverse complement strand
TAAAAGATATCAGTACTACTCATAAAATTAAATATTATTGACATAACTTTATTACATGTTGCAAAAATTTTGCATATAAACAAAGTAGATGGAGCACAAATGTTTCAACAGACCACATGCAAAATTGAGTATAAACTCCCCACAGTACAATGTTCTTCCATGAAGAACATATTACATTTGTATAAACAGATTTATACATCAGTCAACAATTAGCAAATAATATAAAGAAGTTTTGAATCTCAAGTTTCACCCAGCGTAATAAAAATTCTTTTAATTTTCCAACATAAAGCACACAAAGAACTGACAGTATCACCCACTGTTTCTGAGATTAAGCAATACAATAAAATAACAAATTGAGGGTAGTTCCCTCTGAGAAAAGTTTACCATTGATTTACCATTCATTTCAGGACTGCTACATGGGCAAGTAATTTAGATTCAAAAATTACTGAAGAGCTATTGAAAAGCTTCCTGAGGTTTTTATCACGTCTGGTATAACTATCAACTTATTCAGTAGTTTTAAAAACTAAGCCAGTTAATTTCAACATTTTCAGAGTCTGCTAATAATTTAATCTGATCAATGGTGACTCTTTTTAGAGTATTAGTTTACTAATAGACTATTCATGTCCATGGAACAGTATGAAAAAAAGGAATAAGAAATGAGATTCTATCGATTTGGAAGAGTAAACCATTAATGATTTACAGAGAAACCGAGGTACAACTTTCCTGGAAAGGCAGGTCTATTTTTGTACTGTTTCATAAACATGCACGACAAAAATGCTGTCTATCTGATGTTTTAAGATATTTACACCTACATGCTGGATTGTAGCTCAGACTAAATTGAGTATCCCACTATTTTTGGATTTAGAATCTATAGACCTGCTATGGTATTACTTGACAATTTCTTAAACCAACCTGTAACTCCAACACTCTACAAATAGGGGTCTTAAAGGGAACGTAAAAACATGGGCTAAATTGGGGTGTAGCAACATGACCATAATAGAAATTTCTCATCAACTTCTCATTTATGTTATATTAACATCTGAAAAAGCTACTTAAACATTAAAATTAATACATCATAAAACAATAGAAATCCTTCATACAAAATAGATTTATATGAATCACAACACTCACAATAGCTATGAATATCCCCATTCAAATTGCTACCATGAATACTGTATAAAATGAGAATAAACTAAAAGTAAAATTAGAATACTCCTTTATAAATTACTATATGTCAAGCTAACAAATGGTAGACTTGTCATATTGAACAACTAAGTGTCTAAATGATCATTCAGCACTCATAGCGTAGGGAAAAAACACTAGCTTTGTTGGCTATAAAGCAGTTGCTCGATTTTTCATACTGTCATTCTGCTCTATTAGCAAAGCCTAACACAATTAGGTATGAATATGCAGTAATAACATGCAAATTGTTCCCTCTCAATTGCCCCAAGGCAGCAGTCTCAGCCTTTCAAAGCTTGATTTCTTCTACATCATTACAGGCTTGGCATAATTCATCAGAATAAAAAAATACCTCAGCCTTATTGCATGTGGCCAGCTAGTAAAATCATCAGGAGTTGTTAACCATTCTCCCTCAATAGGTTTGTTAGCAACGCTGTCCCCAGTTCCCTGCCACTCCTGCACTTGTACATGTTTCCCTTGGGTAATGTTAGACACTACATTTGAGCCTGCCAGAACAATTAACCCTACTGTTAATTAGAATGAAATGTCAGGCGCACAGATGGTACAAGCTTGGCACCCTGCCATCCCGCCAACTGCTGCTGAAAGCAGCCACCCTACTGCTGACAGCTGTTCAGCTACATCCCAAACCAGCAGATGTCAAAACTTTCCAGCTGAGGAGAGCTAGGAAAAAAAAAAAAAAAAAAAAAAAAAGCAATGATGGGGCTTTCCAGTCCCAGCAGTAATGATCACTGGTTTACTGTTATTGTATCTATTACCTGTTGTCATACTGTACCCATCAAGCAGAGCTGTCAAGCAGTGAGATGCAAATTAAAAATGATACCCAAAATGAAAAAAACATAAAAGTGCTTTCCAAGCTAATTTTGGACAATCGTAAAAAAAGACTGGGGAAAAAACCCCATATCTATAGGATTCCCTTAGAATCTGTAATATGTTTTTTTCAATTCAGTGTATATTTTAAATTTATATGGTGATACATCAGGTTAGAAAGTGTTATTCTGGATATTTGTACACTGGAGTATGAAAGTCTTTATTGAAGTAAACTGTAAAATCTAAGTAGCATGAGCAATTTTCACAGTTTATTTTTCTTAACTATGGCAATTTCATGGAGGTGTTTTTACCACCATGAGATACAAAGCAACCAAGATAAAGTCCTCAAATCCCAATCTACCCAGGTTCTCTCCATGTCCAGGTATTCAATACTTGAATAACCAATTTAACCCTAAATATGTGAATGAAAGATCCCAGCACATTTTCTGGTGTGAATCCAGATTCTAATCCTGGTAACCATGATCTGGTTACTTAAATCTTTTTTTGGTTTTAGAAAAACAGAGAATGAATCATGGAATGTTCATAGAGGTCCATAGAATGGACCTTTAAAGGTCATCTAGTCCAACCCCCCTGCAGTGAGCAGGGACACTTGCTACTAGACCAGATTGCCTCAGAGCCCCGGCCAACCTGACCTTAAATGGTTCCAGGGATGGGTCAGCAACCACCTCTCTGAGCAACCTGGGCCAGCTTCTCATAACCCTCAGTGTAAAATCTTTCTTACATCTAGTCTGAATCTACCCACTTTAAGTTTAAAATCATTACCCCTTGTCCTGTCAAAACAGATCCTGCTAGAAAGTCTGTCTCCATCTTTCTAACAGGCCCTCTTTAGGTACTGAAAGTCTGCAATTAGGTCTCCCCAGACCCTTCTCTTCTTCAGGTTGAACAACCCCAATTCTCTCAGCCTTTCCTCATGGGAGAGGGGTTCTAGCCCTCTAATAATTTTTGTGGCCCTCCTCTGGACCTGCTCCAACACATCTTTCTTGTGCTGAGGACTCCAGAGCTGGACACAGTATTGCAGGGGAGGTCTCAGAAGAGCAGAGTGGAGGAGCAGATACACCTTCATTGACCTGCTGGCCATTCTTCTTTTGATGTAGCACTCCAGGATATGGTTGGCCTTCTGGGCTGCAAGCACACATTGCTGGCTCATGTCCAGCTCTTCATCCACCAATACCCCCAAGTTCTTCTCCACAGGCTGCTCTCAATCCCTTCATCCTCCAGCTTCTATTGATACTGGGGCTTGCCCAACCCAGGTGCAGCACCATACACTTGGCGTTATTGAACCTCCATACCTCTTCCTACGTCCTCTGTTGTAGTTGCTCCATCATAGAAGGCCACTATATTGCTCAGGCAGGATTTGCCCTTGATGAGGTAAAATATGCTTTGGCTTTCAATGGCTGGGCCCCAAGAGTGGTGACAAATAAAGTTCAAGTCCAGTTGGTGGCAAGTGGTGTTCCCCAGGGCTCTGTACTGGGGCCAGTTCTGTTTAATATCTTTATCAATGATCTGGATGAGGGGATCGAGTGCATACTCAGTAAGTTTGATGATGATACACAGCTGGGTGGGAGCATAGATATGCTTAGGGTGGAAAGGCTCTTTAAGGGACTTGAACAGGCTGGATCAATGGGCCAATGTCAATGGTATGGGGTTCAACAAAGCCAAGTGCCACATCCTGCATTTGGGTCACACACACCCCTGCAATGCTACAGGCTTGGGCAAGAGTGGCTGGAAAGCTGCACGATGGAAAAGAACCTGGGGGTGTTGGTGAACACCCAGCTACCTATGAGCCAGAAGTATGCCCAGGTGGCCAAAAAGGCCAACAGCATCCTGGCCTGTATCAGAAATAGTGTGGCCATCAGGAGAAGGGAAGTGATGATGCCCCTGTAGCTGGCATTGTATCCAGTTTTGGACTCCTCACTACAAGAAAAACATGGAGATGCTGGAGCATGTCTAAAGAAGGGTAATGAAGCTGGTGAAGGGTCTGGAGAACAAGTTTTATGAGGAGCAGGTTGTTTAGTCTGAAAAAAAAAGAGGGCTCAGGGGAAACCTCATCACTCCGTACAACTATCTGAAAGGAAGTTGTGGTGAGGTGGGAGTCAGTATCTGTTCCCAGGCAACAAGTGATAAGACAAGAGGAAATGGCATAAATTTGTGCCTGGGAGGTTTAGGTTGGACATTAGGAAAAACTTTAACCATGGAAAGTGTTGTTAAGCCCTGGAACAGGCTGCCCAGGCACCACGCCTGGAGGTACTGAAAAGACATACAGATGAAGAAGGACTTAGGGACATGGTTTAGTCATGGAATTTGCAGTGTTAGGTTAATGGTTGGACTCAATGACCTTGAAAGCCTTTTTTCAACTGTAACAATTCAATGATTCTATGATTTTGGGGTTTTTTTTGTTTGAAAAATACTGTGGGAAGGCAGATAATTTTCTGTACAGCAAAAAAATTCGCTTATGTTTTTCAAAGCTGCATAAAAGTGGAATGAGTAGTTTCCTCAGGATTCCTTTAAAAGATGCTATCATATAACTTTTGGCAATCAAAACAGAATTCAAATACTTTTTAAGAAATATTAAGAATAGAATGCATTTTGTTCTTACATACTTTCTTATTCAATCTAGCTTTTCAGCAATAACTTTATGTTCTTGCATAAAAAAGATGATCAGATGATCATGAGGGGCTGAATACAAAAGAAAATACCACATACTATTACAAACACAATTAGAATATATTTGGTTTACAAATTATCAATTAGATTATACTAATATCTGTAAAAAGAGGTCCATAATTTAGAAAGTTTGCACAAATAACTTCAGTTTCCCTAGTAATTTTTGGGAAAGTAGTTCTTGCAAAGAAGGCTTCTAAGATTAGAATTAAAGTATATCTTTACCTTGGAAATCCCTCATTTCTCCAAAAGTATTGTGCAGGGGCAAAAAATGCCATGCATATAAAACTAAAAAGAATGCTGAAATTATTGTAACTACATAAACATTCTCACAGAAGGTTCAAGATTTAGGTCAGTGAACTACTATTTCACAGATGAGGAGATACACTGCTAAAAGAAAGAAGGAATTAAAGTAACAATGATTAAAAAAAAAATCTCAGAAATGTTTCTTCTTTTTTCATGTTTAAAAAAAACCAAAAAACCAAAAAACAAAGAAAATACCATCAAATATAATAACCTCTTTTCTACAGAATCAATTTAAGGAATGTTCCAAGTTCAAAATTAGATAGGAAATATTGCAACAGGAAAAACAGCGATGCAGTTACATGCATACATTTTGGCTAACAGCCAGTCTAGTAAAGCTAAAGTCAAGGGTTAAATTTCTGTTGCAATCTGTTTGGCCAAGATTCAGCTGAACTGTACAGAAGATTTCTTTTTATTCTCTGTTTCTCTCATACAAGAGGAAAGACGCAGTGGAGCACTTATCATACTAATGGAGCGACACCCCATTTTAAATAAGTTGCTTTCTCAACTTTGGCAAATGAAGGACAAAAAATTGATTTGAAAGCCCTAGCAGAAGTGTCTCCCCTGCCCCTTACTGCTACGAAAGGTACTTGAACTCATGCCACCTCACAAACAACTGTCAGATGTTTCAAGCCTACACAGGTCCTCGGGGCATTCAGTACATTTCTCCGAATCAAGGACATTGGTTATGTGCTTTGGATCAGAGGGCTGATAATATGCATAGTGAATGCATCTCAGACATAAAGGATCTCATTTATGTTCTCAGGGTATACTGCTTCAAGCACAAAGCAAAGAATCTTCTCTGGGATTCAAGCTGTGTTTACTCCCCTAAGTATAGTCTGTTGTTACAATGTCTGTTCACTGTATCTGAGGACTGTACATAGTTCTTACCATAATGAAGTTTGTGATCAATACAGACTTCCATGTATTTAGATTACTACACATCATTTTCAGGCTTCTGTTCAGACCTCATCCAAAGGCTAAATTTTAAATAGCATGGGCAGTGATGACCAGTTAAGCATTTCCCATTAAGATTTACTGATTTTACTGAATCTGATAATTAGTAACTATCTAGTGAAAAACACTCACAAGAATTATTTTCAAGCCTTAAGTGCCTCAAATAAATCACTAAGAGCAACCATGAAAAAGGCAAAACATTTTAACAGATTTTATTCTCACTGTACAGTACATGAGTACATATTTTGAACACAAGTTCTTGTCTGCTGTCTGTAAGCTCAAGAAAAAATATGAAATTTCAATGGCTACTATCACTTTAAGTCTACATTAATGCTGTAGATTTTCTTCAAGTACTTGTTTAAATTAGAGCTGATGCCTATTTCAAATCATGCCTTTCTGAAATCCTTATTAATAAGTCACCACTATTTTAAAATATTCATCATCAAAATCAGGTCAGATGATTAAGGGATTATTCCTACAAAGCCTGAAATTTAGAGTGAAAACTCACACTTTGAGTGACTTAAGTGGAAGAGGTCCTTCCTCAAAAGCCACGTGATCTCATGGATTAAATTTAGGCCTGAGAGCCAGAAGATTCTGAGCTATGTTTCCTCATATCTCCTTATTTACATTAACAAGGTTTGGTACTTCGCCTTAGTAGTATTTAGTTAGAAATTAGATGTATTTATTCTGCTTTACTGATTGGGACACTGACAAATCTGGGATATAAAAAGGTACCCTTAATGTATGAGAAACAATGTACTAAATTATCCTCTGATGCACAGCTTCAACTGTGCATTTATATGTCTGGTGGGAAAGGTGGGAGTAAATAATGGGAACCCCACTAATGCCTGTGTCCCACCAAAATAGAACTAAAATAATAATAGCAAGCAGACAAAATAAACATATATTTACCACAAAATAATTAGTGGAAGACTGGCAAAATAAAGCTCTGTTTTGTCCAGTGCTTCTCATTAATAGATGGACTATACTTTATTTTGAAAATAGCACATGCTCCACAAGGAAATTATAAGGCTCCACAAGGAAATTATAAGGCACCTAGGCAGGCCTTTAAAAAAAATTAATATTTTTTTGGATATTAATAAAGTATATTGATTTACTTTAAAAACTTTAACATATAAAAATTCTTCTTCAAGAAGTATTTCCATTAAAAATAAGAATGGGACATACTTCTCCCCAGTCATCTGATTTTTTTCTAATCTCTTCTTGGAGCCAAAAGGTTTACCACTAAGTTTTTGCTGTTTATACTAACAAGATAGTGGATTCTGCAATAATATTCCACCGCCCTTTCCAGTAGCCAGTTCCTTCTCCAAAAGGTCATTACAGGATGTGTCCCCATTTCCATTAGGGTTTATAAAGACAATTCCTCATAAACATAAAAGTGAATTGATACCATGGTTGAAAAATTACATTGTAGTAACAGTACATTACTCAATTTGAAAGTGCAACCTACTCGGTACTCTCATAGGTTACTAGAAAAATAAAAGTGCCATGCAAAATGTCAAATTTGCAACATGTGCTAACATACACAAATTGTGTGTACATCCAGACACTTAGCTAGAATATTGTATTTATAAATACAGATCAATGGCACTTTACAATATTTGAACTGAATAATTTCTGAAGAATGATCTAATCAAGCAGGAAGGTTTAATGGTGCCACGTAACTACATATGTAAGTGTGCCCTTACTGCTGACCTTGCAGTGCACTTAGTATCTTGTACTTCACTAATGCTGCTTCTACCACTACAAGCAATTTATTCTACCTCGTGTTCATCAAGTGCTCATAAATCAGTATTAGGCCACTTTTTTACTGAGTTGCTGATTTTTAGCCAGCAGACAGCATCAGCATTTGGATTCAAAGTCTAATATTGGCACATATATTGATTTTAATTAGTCTAATTAGTTCATTACACTAAAAATCAAACAGACCATTTATTACATTCCCAACTAATGGCATATGATCAAGGATTTAATATGATAATGAGCAAGATCAATTATCACTCATAAAGGAAGTCATTAACAAGTGTAAACATGCCAAACTGAATACCATACAAATTATGAAGTCATAGCTAGGTCATTTGCATAAGCATACTAATTTTATTTCATTATATTCCTTCCATTTAATACCTTTCATAAAGCTTTTTTTCATGAGACTTGATTCACAGCTGTAAACTCAATTCTTATTGTCAGCAATGCAATTGTTCACTATATAGTCCTTAAACTCTATGCTATTAAATCAAGGTTCAAGCAACCCAGACAATGTCTGTGGAACTCTCTCGGAAAATATTACAGAATATTACAAGAAGGAAATGAGGTTTCCAAGTGTATCAAAGCAGATCAAGGAATATTTCTCTACTGGGGAACTACTTTCTTTGTGGTCTGGGATATTTCACATGCAAAATTGTGCTAGAGGTAGAAGTCAGCCCTGCCACGGTTGTTTAGCAGTATAAAGAGTAGGAAGTAACATCCACCAGAGAAGTTTCACTTTACTACAGATTTCTACAGAAACTGCAGATTTCAAAGTTTTAAAATAAAATTTTCAACTTGAGCTTTAAGTAGTTAAATACTCTACTGTCCTTAAAGTCTCTCAATACTCTACTGTTTTTTCTGTTGATTTTTTCCAAGGTCCCTGTCACCTACATCATCTCCTTTGTATCTTACAATAACATCTGAGATGTCAATCAAAATCATGGCAGTTATACTTTGTTACAGCAGAATAATATCTACATGGTGCACAACAATTAAGACTGTGAAGGACAAGCCCTAGATCTACCAAAATTATTATATTCCTCGTGTTCTAGTTTACAATGATTACTTTAGAATACTTTTCATATGTGCTTCGCTATATCAGAATACGTTCAGTGAATACAAGATTAGAGACCTACATGTCACATTTATATATCACATTTAGGTCATTATTTATTAAATGCACAAAGAATTTTTTTCATTTGTTATATTTTTTAAAAGAAACTGGAAAAGATCTCAATTTTCCTTAAGCTCTTTAAAGATTTCTACAGGTAGAAGCTATAACTAACACATAGCCCAGTCTGCAGATGCTGAAATTTGATGGATACAGGAAAAACTGAATTTACTGCTATTCAGATTAGAACTTCACTCAAGAAGCAAAAGCTTTTCAGTATAAAAATGCATTTTTATTTCATAAAAATATCTTGCTCATACTGAACTCTGCTCGTTCTAGAAGGACCACATTTAGCAGCATCTAATCTTTATCAGTGATAAGTGACTTCTGCAGATACTGTCCTCACCAGTAACCAAAAGCTCTATCTTCAGATTCTCTGACTGACTTTCTCCCAAGGCTTCAATCTTCATCTAATTTGATTCCCAAGTTGAAAATTTATGCATTGGTTTTAATTCTCACTTCATATATAAATGCTAGAGCTTTTATTTCTAAATATTCTACTAAAATTACCAGTCTAACAGATTTAACAGAGCATGGGGAAACTGGAAAAAATATGAGCAGTTTAGACTGATAAATCCTCTAACCAAATGCATTTCCTTTTGGTAAGCTGTGCAAAAGCAGTATTCTACATAAAATAATGTTACTAAGAAATCATGGTGCCCACCTAAATGAATGAAGCATTAAGAACAGCGTAGTTCTACCTACACAGAACAATAAGGGTACACAGCATAACAGTAGTCTGGATTTGCCTCTCATGCTGTAGGTTAGGAGGGACATTTTTAGGTCATCTGGCTCACCTCTATGCTCAAAAGACGACTAACCTCAAAGTTAGATGAGATAGCTGCATTTGTCAGACATTCCCCTAGAAAGCAGAAATCTTACTTTCAACATGACAAATCCGAGTGTTTCCACCAGGAAAAAGAGTTCTGAGAGGAGGTTTTTTGTTGGTTTGGTTTTGAGGTGTTTTTGTTTTTAGAGAGATTCTCACAAAGTCTTATCACTCTAATGAGATGACTGGAGAGGGAAAAAAAAAAAAAAAAAAAAAAAATTCTGAACCAGACAAAGATACTGAATAGCACCCAAAGCCTTTTTGCACTTGGCAGAGATTGGGGCAGGGAATTGTATGTAGATGTTTCTAAGGTTTACCACTGATCTATAGCACTCTCATGCCTTTTATCGATGCTGATGAAACTCCACTGCAAAGCTGGCATCTTCTTTGCTTTAACTGTTATAAGATCCCCGGACAGTTAAGACTATAAACCAGAAGTGCCCAGAAGCTTGAAGTGCAAGGGTCAATGTACTTAAGTTAGTACATTCAATGCTGGTCTTAGGTGTAAATGGTGTAAAAGCCACATATTCCAAGAGGAAAGCATCGAACTCTACACTTTGGCAAAATGTTCTTTAGAGGCTATACTTAGAGGCAGTATCCAGATATTACTTCTGAGTATATACAGTAGGGATATTAAAACTGATATAGTAACATGATGACCAGTGGCAGCAAAGAGTTCCATCAAGTCCTTAATAAACTCTTAACAAATCCTTCTTCTTACCTTGTTTTACCATCTTTTTTTTTTTCTCCCTGTTTGTTTTTTTTTTTTATTTCAGGAAATAGCCGTATAGGAAACAACTTACTAGTGAATTGCATTTCTAGTAATTGACTGCAATTACAAATGATGTTTAGTGATTGATATTACAAAGCATTTCAAATGCTGACATTCTTTATAGTTAAAGAAATACACAATTTTTTATGCCTGTTGCCCTGACATTGCCTGTCTTAATAACATCTTTTCTTCAAAGAGCTGGCAAAACAGGTGTCTAAGGCCAGTCAGATTACTTGCTGTTTCAGCAAATTGCTTAGAAGGTCCAAATTCTTGGGCGATTTTACTCCACTGATTACAAGGAAAACAAAATAATCATTGCAACTTTGAAAGGAATAGATCTTAGACTTTCTAATAGTTGCTTTCAACAATGGAGCACAGGTCTGTGACTCATAATGGATGGCCAAAGGCAATGGTTTTTGATTCCACTGACCTTTCAACACTCTATGGACAGAAAGTATAAATCTAATTATTAAGTCACAAGCTGTTAGACTAGAGAGTAGAATACTGCTTTTATAGAAAATAAAATGACAGAGAGCAAATTAGTAGTATAATATGGAATTTCACACAACAGAATTTTAATGAGCTCTTCCATGAAGTTTAAATATTTGTAATAGCAAATGAAGATTGGACTTCTACAGTCCAACTGATATCACAGGAACATGAATAATGACAAAATCACAAGCTATAGAATAAGTGGTAAAAAAAAAAGTTTCTGTTCTAATATATTTGCCATACATTTCACTAAATACATGACTGATTACATCTGTACACTTCATCATACTTATATCCTGAAGGTAAATCAGCAGTATCATTACTCAGTAACATATATTTTGTTAAATCCCTAACTCAAAACATGTATGAAACAATGCTTTTTGTACTAACGTTTTTAATATAGCACATTTTTATATGAAACAAAAATGTGAATTAAGTTTCTTATAATGGATTTGATTTTCCTGGTCAGTTACATTTCTTGTACTACTTCACCCAACAGATATACAATTCTATTCTGATTACTGACACAGTTTCCATAGGAAGAGTGGAAGATCTTGCCCTGGTACAGGGGACAAAATGTAGCTCAAGTGGACTGCAAACCCTGTTAAAAAGACTTAAAATCTTAAGTTTCCCCATGTTTTAATTACATTAATACACAAAGAGTATATTGGAATATGATATGGAATATGGAATGTATTTCATTTCTGTGATTATGTTCACTGGTATTCTTTGAACACCACAAACATAGCCAATCTGAAAGTAGCAGAGCAGTCCCAAACAACTAAATCCTAATAGCCACACAATTTAGCCAGTAACAAGTTCTTAAAGCCCCTTTTTAAGCTCTTCACATTTCTTTTAACATTTTCTATGGAATTTTAAAAATTTCTAATGTGAAAGGTCTTCTCCTCTGTGTTTATCAGTAATTCCCCACTACCCTGGCTGCCAAGAGTTGTAAGGCAGTAAAAAGTAAATGTGCTTTCTCAGTCGTCTTAGACTGAGAAAGACCACAGGCAGAAAAAAAAAAAAAAAAAAAACAAAACAACAAACCACACAAGAGAAAAGAAACCACAAACTTGTACGGTTGGATTTAAGATCAGTATTCTTGAAGGGTTTTTTGTCAATATATCCAGCATTGAAAATTGCAGGGAAACAGGACAGATAATCAGAGAAGCCACTTCTCATGGGTACAAAGCCTGTAGCAAGCACCAGTGATGTTGGAAGATTTACAGAGACTGTATCTGTTTTTCAACATATCAGTGGCTTCAACAATAACAAATCAAAGACTACTGCTCTCTTCTACCATGACAATACTGAGGTAACATGTTGAAAGCCACTCAAAATACAAATGAAAAATTGTATTTTGGGTTTAACAAATATGAGACAGGAAGTATGAATAAGAAATACCTCAAAAAGAAACGGTTTTGAATCATATCAGTGTACTATGGCATGAGTCGCTTTTATGTCAGCCACCTCCTCTGAACAGCTCCACTAGTCAGCCAACAGTTCATTTAATCTGGGCTGAGCCACACATAGTAACTCTCATCCAACTTGCAGTCAGATGATCTAAGGAACCACCTGCTTTGACTATACCATCTGAATGACAGGAAAAAAAAAAAAAAAAGACAGTGACAGACTCAACATTCTAATACCTTCTCTAGCAGAATCAATTCTGCATTGCAATACAGCATTATAATAGTAAAAATGTATGTGGAAAAAACTCTAATTATGGAATCACAGAATCATAGAGTGGTTTGGGTTGGAAGAGACCTTAAATATCAATCTCGTTCCAACCCCCCTGCCATGGACAGGGACACCTTCCGGTAGAGCATGTTGCTCAAAGCCCCATCTAACCTGGTCTTGAACACTTCCAGGGAGGGAGCACCCACAACTTCCCTAGGAAACCTGTTCCAAGTGTCTCACCACCTTCACAGTAAAGAATTTCTTCCTTATAGCTTAATTTAATCTTCCCTCTTTCAATTTGAAGCCACTACCCCTCATCCTATCACTGCACTCCCTAAAGAGTCCCTCCCGATCTTTACAGAGGCCACAAAGATGGCCAGGGCTCAAAGCACATACCCTGTGACACACAATGGCCATTTAAACTGAAGCAAGAAAGGCTGTGAGTGTATATAGGGAAATTTCACCCTAAAGGACACTCAAGAACCAGAACAGGTTGCCCAGATTATGCAGACTCCATTCTTGGGGGTTTTCAAGACCATACTGGGTAAAGCCTCCTTTAGGCAGGGAGCTGGTCTCCTGAAATCCCTTTTAAAATGAATTATTACATGATTCTATGACAATCTTTAAATTTGAAACTGATCTACATAATCAATCTCAAAATCTAAAGATTTAAGTCATAACAGCATCAGAAAAGCATTTCTACATAAATATTATTGCCATTCATTCACTTAAGAAAGAAGAAATCTTTTCAGTAGTATTTTTACTAAAGACCACTTTGCACCATGGTTTGGGATTGTCTACTTACTTGAGCAATCCCTGAAATGGCCTAATGTATAATCTGTCAAATATCATCACAAATGTGCAAGCCATCATAGTCCTCCAGAGACCAGTTAGACTTTTGTAAGCATTCATCTGTGTACCTTAGACATTTTGATGAAGACACTAAAAAGATACAAAAAGAAAAGTGCTCTGAATCTTTCAACCACAAGGACATAAAAAAAAAAAGAAAAAGAAAAAGAAAAAGAAAAAATCTGTCAGTGTTGGAGACTTGCCTTTGATGACAAGATTTCCTCATCATCTTAGGTATGAGTACTTCAGAGAGCAGATATACTAAGAACAGAAATGCTTATTCACTGCATCTGCTGTTTGGTAAAAGACAGATATTTCCTTAAAAGATAGATTTGTTTTTTTTCCACATTAAAAAAAAAAGCTTAAGAGGCTTTTCCTTGTTATTTTCTTCATTTTGGCCTTATGTGTTTTTTTTTCTCCTTTTTCCCCCCATGACATCTTTTCATTAAACTGTGACTTCACTTTACAGAAGGAAAGTGCAGCTTCTGGAAAAGCAGCAAAAGTTATTTGTACTCTTGCAGTGATGTGCCTGGTCTTCAGTTACATTCAGTCCACTAGTTGAAATCCATGCAAAACAGGCATTCTGGGAGATGTAAATCCTGATGGAAACAGAAAAGTATATATATAAATAAAATGTCTGAATTATCTTTACTAATATCTTTACTAACCTTAGCCTGTACTTCAATCTTCTACCTTCATAGCAATTACTAGAATTAATTTACCTTCATAACTCAAAGTACCTTTTAGTGCCTTGACATATTCCTTTGTCTCCCACAAGTTAGAAAGAGAAGTTTGATTAGAAGCTGTCAAAACATTACTTAATAAAATAGTACAGCAAGATATGATTTACAAAGTGGCATCTATTATAAATTAGCTCTGCATCTGTACTATATAAATGAATTTGTGGACCTGGGGTGACATCAAGGTACATGAAATTAGACATCTTTATACCAGAGATATAATTACACAGAGCGTAAACCC
>JANHGN010005340.1:0-19892 GCA_024605025.1 Megaceryle maxima | reverse complement strand
TTAATTTTATTTTACTTTTCTGTTGGCTATACCAGCTTATTAATTCACACTTAAAATTCTTATGAAGTTCATTCAGGCTCTGGGTTGATTCATAACCTGTCTAAATACAGAAAAAATTTGTAGTGGAAAATTACCCCCAGCTTAGGAACTGTGTAAGTAGTTTTCCAAAATAGGTGAGAAAATAGAAGGCTGGTTTAGGAATAGTTAAGTTGTTGTGAGTCTCTGAGAGATAATTCCACCATAAACCTTTAGAAATTTCTTCCAGAAAGATCAGAAGTAACCATGGGATTTTAAAATACTATTCTAGAACTACCCAAACTCTTTTTTGCCCAGAGCATCAAAACCATCAGTTCTGAAGTCAGTCAGTATTAGGAAATACCCACTACTATTCCCAATAGGAAGATAGTAATTTTTTTAATTATTTTGCCCTTCATTCATAATTCTGATTCCTACTTCACTTCTAACTGGAAATGTTTTTGGGAAGTGGATCATCCTATGTTTAAAATAGGGGCCTAAAATTAAAATGCATATGTTATGTATTGTGTCCCCTATGCTCAGATTTTTTCTGTGTGCTGTTGTTCTATTCTACATCTTTGTGACAGGTGGGTATCCAAGATACCTTAATGGGCTTTACACTCATGAAGAATTGAAGGTGGGGAACAGACAGCAATAGAAAACAGAAAATAATGAGGACCAGAAGAAGTTAACCAGCTTTTAAAGTAATGTAAAGTACCAGAATAATACCTAGAAACTACCTAGCAGCAAGTATCATATTTTAATCTAAGTTGCTTATTGTTATTTTAAAATTCCAACTAATCAAACACAATAAACAGTCTTTTGTTGTATGTACAGTAAGAATCTGCTTTAGTCCAGGAAAAGTGAGGTACTGAAACATTCACGAACCATTTGTGGAGAAATGGATAAAATCTAAGAGGTTTAACTCATAGTCTTTTCCATGAAGCACAGCACCGGTCTCCATCTTCTTGTCAAAAATAATTGCATTATAAGATAAATCGAAGTTCTGATTCACTTTTCATTCATCCTGAAAAACAAACAAGCAGAAAAGCCCAGTATTCCCAGAGGCTTCTGTCTGAGGAAAACAGAAACAATCGGAAAAAGAAAAGAAAGAAGGTCTTCGGGATTTCCTCCTATGTTTTATCACTGAGCAGGTGTTGATTCTTTCTTTTAATTATTTTTCCTTTTTTTTTTTTTTTTTTTTTTCAGCGTTGTGCCAGTGCCTGGTGGATAGCAAACATAGCAATTCATTCATTATCCTGAATATCTTGTGAGCCAAACTCCACCCATAAATAGGGCTGCACTGACTCATAAATCTCTGTGGCTGGATGCCTGAAAATGCATGTAGAATCCACCACTGGGTTTGGACATAATAAATAATGAAAAATGAGGCTTGGTAGTTGCCATATTTTGTAATGAATTGTAGCTAGGGAAAAGAGACAATAGGAACTATCCTGAAACTTGCAAGATTAGATGGACCTATTTACAGAAGGGTTTATTTATGTTGGAGTAAAACAGTCTTTGCAGAATTTTCCTTGGCACATAGTGACTTAAAGCCAAACATTGGAACTACCTTCCTACAGATTGTATAATTAAATTAGACTTTCCACAATAGAATAAATATTTTCCTTTATCAGAAATAAAAATTTCCCATGGAACTATATCAGGTTTGATGAAATCTTGTCTTTTCAGGGGAAATATTTTTATCTCCATACAAACCAGTTTCAGGGCCAGAAAGGGAAGTTTATGTTATATATTTTGCTTCTGATTTTATTTCTCTTACAGCACATATTAAAAGTAGATTATGGACATAGCAGCACAAGCAAAATGAAACATCTTGCAATTTCAACATAAAGAGTTCAGTCTAACTAAATGAGTTTTTTTTGTGTGTGCTGTTTTTGTTTTTTCTTTCATTGCTCTGCAGCCCATTTTGAATACTTTTGGGTTGACTTCAGAGACAATAATAAACAATAATTATACAGTTAAATTAATAAATCAAAATAACATAATGTCAGTGGAACCATGACTGCTAGTTTCAGCTATTTCTACTAGGTATTTCGAGTGAAGGTTTAAAACCACAGTATAAGAGTCATAATGCCATCAGTTACAGTCACTAAACCATAGTATCTGATGAACTGCTTTATTTTTCTGTGCCATATCTTTCTTATTGTGCTGTGGCAAGTGTTGACTTTTTAATTGCAGTTGCAGTATGTCATTTAATTGGGCAATATTGCAGTAAGGAAGATGGTCTCCTAGAATCCCAGCTGCCAGTTAATTTACACCCAACACAAAACCAGCTGAAATTCATGTTCTTTAAAATGTAGAAGGAATAAAAGAAATAACCTCTTACTATAGGCAGTCTTGGGTTTTCTATGCATTTATTTGAGAGTTAAGACTCAAACTTCATTTTTAAATAAAGTTTTGGAAATTTGTTCATACCTGTATGGAGAAATAAGGTATCACATTTCAGAAGTTAGTTTTTTTGTCAAAATATGGAGTTGTCAGGAGTTCCAAAAGTCAGTTACGGTGCTGAAATCTGAGAAAACACTAATGGGTACTTAATTTTGCATTTCCAGAATAATTAATTTGAAAAATAAATTTGAAATTCAAAGTTAAAACAGTGCCTGACAGATGCCTAAACACTTGTGAAAAATCTCCATCCACCAAAAGAGGATGAAGTTTCAAAATCCCAGAGAGGCTGATTTTGTGTGGTCTACATCTGTGTGATTTTAACTTTGGGCATAACACCCAGAATTATCCATATTCTGGGCCTTGAGTAGCGAAGGAGGCCAGTAATTACAGCATTCTCACAAAGCAAAAGTGCAGGGTTCAAGTGCATCTTTCCTGTCCCACAAGAGGCCTTTAGTTAATCAGGGAAGATATGAGAGTGTTAATTAGAATTCACTGAAATATGAACTTGAAGGGAATAATTTAAACACTTCTATGAATGTCCTGGCTTATAACTTAGGTGGTTTCCAATCAGCTGTGCTTGCAAAAGAAACAAATTTTACTCACTTGAGGCCGTTTAGGGAGATTTTTTCCCAGGTAGCAGTTCCTGGGGTTCATACCTAGAATCATAGAATGGCTTAGGCTGGAAGGGACTTTAGAGATCATCTAATCAAATCTCCCCACCATGGGCAGGGACACCTCTCAACTAGACTAGGTTGCTCAAAGCCTCATTCAACCTGGCCTTGAACACCTCCAGGGAGGGGGCATCCACAACCCCTCTGGGCAATCTATTCCAGAGTCTCACCACCCTTGTACTGAAGAACTTTTTCCTAAGATCCAATTTAAACCTATTTTCCCTCACTTTAAAACCATTTTCCTTGTCCTATCACTGGACATTTTTGTGAAGAGTCCCTCTCCAGCCTTCCTGTATGTTCCCTTCAGGTTATAAGGCAGTTATAAGGTCCCCCAAGAGTATCCTTCTCTATAGGCTGAACAATCCCAGCTCCGTCAACCTATCCTTGTAACAGAGTTGCTCCAGCCCCTGGATCATCTTTGTGTCCCTCCTCTGGACTTGTTCCAACAGAACTATGTCCCTCTTATTGTAGGGACACCAGAATGAACACGGTATTCAAGGTGGGGTTTCACAAGAGGAGAGTAAAGGGGGAGAATCACCTCTCTTGACCTGCTGGCTACGCTTCTCTTGATATATCCCAGGATGTGGTTGGCCTTCTGGGCTGCATGAGCGCACTACCAGCTCCTGTTGAGCTTCTCATCTATCAACACCCCCAAATCCTTCTCTTCAGGGCTACTCTCAACCCACTCTGTACCCAGTCTGTAATTGTGCCTGGGACTGGCCCAGCTCAGATGCAGGACCTTACACTTTGACTTGTTGAACCTCTTACAGTTTGCATTGGCCCATTTCTCAAGCTTGTCAAAGTCCATCTGCATGGCGTCCCTTTCCTCAAGTGAGTCCACTGCACCACACAACTTGGTCTTATCAGCAAACTTGTTGAGGGTGCACTTGATACCATTGTGTGTGTTGCTGGCAAAAATATTGAACAGCACTGGACCCAGACCAGATCCCTGAGGAACTCAACTTGTCACTGGTCTCCACCTGAACATGAAGCCATTGATCATAAATCTTTGAGTGTGAACATCCTTATCCACTGGCTGGTCCATCCATCAAGTCTATGTCTGTCCATCTTAGAGACAAGGATGTCAAGTGGGACAGTGTTAAATGTTTTGCACAAGTACAGGTAGATCAGTTGCTCTTTCCATATCAACCAGAGTTGTAACTGTCATAAAAGGCCACCAGATTAGTCAGGCATGATTTGTCCTTAATGAAGCCATGTTGGATGTCACTGTTCACCTCATTATTTTTCATGTGCCTTAGTACAGATACCACAAGGATCTGCTCCATGATTTTACCTAGCACAGAGGTGAGGCTGACTGGTCTGTAGTTCCCTGTTTTTAATTTGCTTCCTGGCTATGTTTCCCATTTTCCAATCTGTGGGAACTTCACCAGACTGCCATGACTTTTCAAATAGGATGGCTAGTGGCCTAGCACCTTCAGCTTTCAGTTCCTTCAGGACCTGTGGATTTATGAACCCTTAGGTTCTCTAGGTGTTTCCAGACCTGATCTACTCCTACCCATGGTGATTCTTCACTCTCCCAGACCCAGACAATGCCCACTGTGACTTGGTTGGTATGACTCAAGTGGTTACCAGTGAAGATTGAAGCAAAGAAGTCATTGAGTATTTCAGCCTTCTCCATATCCTCAGTAACCAGGTAACCTGCATCCCTCTGGAGAGACCCTACATTGTCTCGTTTTTCTTTTTTTCTCTGACATGCTTGTAGAATCCTTTTCTGTTATTTCTTAATGTCCCTGGACTTTAAGTCCCTTGACTCCATCAGGGGTTTAGCTTTTCTAACCTGGTTTCTGGTTTCACGAACAATCTCTTTGTAGTCATCCCAGGTTACCTGTCCTTGCTTCCACCCTTTGTGGATTCCCCTTTTGTGTTTGATTTTGGCCAGGAGTTCCTTGTTTATCTATATAAGCCTCTTGGCATTTTTGCCTGATTTCTTCCTTTTAGGGATGCAGTGCCTTTGAGCTTGAAGGAGATGATCCTTGAAAGTCAGCCAGCTTTCCTGGGTTCCCAATCCCTCCAGAACTTTGTCCAATGGTACACCACCAAAGATGTTCCTGAAGAGGCCAGAGTTGGCTCTCCTGAAGTCAAGGGTTTCAAGCTTGCTGGGAGCCCCCTTCTTCACTGCCCTTAGGATCTTAAACTCCACCATCTCATGGTCACTGCAGCCAAGGCTGCCCATGAGCTTAACATTGCCCACCAGCCCCTCCCTGTTGGTGACAACAAGGTCTAGCATGGCATCTCTCCTCCTTGGTTTCTCTATCACTTGAATGAGAAAGTTATCATCAATGTATTCCGGTAAACTTCTGGATTTCTTATGCCCTGCTGTGTTGTCTCTTCAACTGATATCAGGGTGTTTAAAGTCTCCTGTGAGGACTAGGGCTTGTGAATGAACAGCAACTCCTATCTGTCTATGAAGGGCCTTGTCCACTTAGTCCTCCTGGTCAGGTTGTCTGTAGCAGACCCCCACTGTAATGTCTTCTTGCCTCCCTTTCACCCTGGCCCACAGGCACTCAGTCTTTTCATCCTCACTTGCCAGGTTCAGCTCTGTGCATTCTAGCTGTTCATTGACATAGAGGGCAACACACCCCTCCTCGTTGCCCCTGCTTGTCCTTCCTGAAGAGATTATACCCTTCTAATCCAACAGTCCAATCACAGGAGTCATTCTACCATGTCTCTGTGATGACGATCAGATCGTAATGCTGTGGGCATGCAAACATCTCCAGCTCCTCTTGCTTATTGCCCATGCCCTAGGCATTCACATAGAGGCATTTGAGCTGGGCCACCAATGAAGTACCTGGAGTACTCAAAGCTGAATTACTGGCTGGTGTACCCTTCAATTTCCTCTGTTCATTGCCCATGACATGCTTATTGGTATTTTCGTTGTGTAGCCTCCTTCCATCCCCATCCCCCAACTAGATTTGAAATCTAGTTTAAAGACCTTTCAATAAGCCCTGTTAGTTCTTGTCCCAGGATTCTTTTTCCCCTTTGAGACAAACATTTCTTACCTGTAGTCAGCAGGCATGAGGTCTTGTAAATTACCCTGTGATCAAAGAACAAAATCCTGCCTATGACACCAGTCGCGTAACCAGGCATTAATATGTTGGCTTTTCCTGTTCATGCCATCATCAGACATAGCTAATGGTGGGATAGAGCCAAATATTACTTGCACTCTCGATCTCTTTACCATTTGTCCCAGGGCCCTGAAGTCTTTTTTCATTGCTCTCGTGTTTCTTGTTGAGATTTCATCATTGCCTACTTGGAAAATCATGAACAGGTAGTAGTCAGATGGACAGACTAAGGTAGGAAATTTTCTCAGTACATCCTTAACCCTGGCCCCAGAGAGGCAACATACTTCCCTAAAGAGTGGATCAGGTCTGTATATAGGACCTTCTACACTCCTCAGAAGCAAGTCTCCTACAAGGACCAGTCTTCTTAACTGCAGATGTTTTGATTTTAGGCTTGCTCTGTCTTAATCTCTGTGAATCATGTAAACTACGCAAGCTGTCATAGTTGCTGTTGTTTGGTTACACTTGCAGAACATCATTCTCGTTGATATTTGGTTAACCCAGAGCAGTGAATCTATTTTGTAGGAGCACGCAGGGAGGTTCAGTGGCTACTGGAGTGCCACACCTGCTGCACTTGCCAGGAATTTCTCTCCAATGTTCCCTACCTTCTAAGTGATCCCATTCAACAAGATGGCAAGAGGATTGGGAATGTTCAGTGTCCTGATTTCTGTGTGGCTCTTGGGGCTGTTTCAGGGACAGAGGAGTCTGACTCCACCAGTCAAACTCCCTCTCACTCTCCCTAATAGTCCTCAGCCTTTCAACTTCCTCTTTCAGGTCTGCCACAAGGTCATTTATCTGCTCGCACCAAACACAGGTATTGTCTCTGTAGTCATTCATTGCAAGTGTAAGGCTCTGACATTCCCTGAAGCTGGGGGCCTGGACACCTACCTGTTTGTGTGGGACCTCTCTCTCGGTCACCACATTTCTTTTGGCAACAGCTTTTTGGCTGTGTTGCAATCATAGCTGGACCTGCCCAAGTGACGACAACCACAGACCCCCCAGACACATCAAGATGACACACCACGGCCCCTTTCTCAACCTGGATTGGGTGCACAGAGGTCTGTGATGTCTTGAGCTGTTGCAATACCCCACTAAGGCTGCAGCTCCACCCACACCTCACCTGCATCTCCTGCAAAAGCTGCCGGCTGGGTAAGGGAGGTCACCCCGCTGGCCACGTGGAACCTGATTTTGTGTGAAAAAAGCCCTGTGCATGGAGTTCTGCTGCTCTGCTGAAATGCTGCAGAGATGGTCTGGCTCTGAAGACTGATCTCAATGACTGATCGTCTGAACATGTCCTTCTCTAGACAGTAATCTAAGTGATTTCACCAGCCACCATACAACTCTGACCAAGTATCTTCGTAAGTATGTGATCTTAGCTGTCTATGAATTTCCCTTGTCTGACAATGATTGTCTAGTTAGGAAGGGACTTCCAGAGGTCATCTAGTTCAACCTCCTGTTTAAAGCAGGTACAAGTGTATCAGGTTGCTCAAGGCATATATAGGTAAGTACTGAGTATCTCAAAGGACTGATATCCCACAGCTCCCCTGATTCCATGTTTGGGCACTGTCATGATAAAAGTTTCCTTTCTTACATCTAATTAGAGTTTCTTATGTTACAACCTGTGCTTGTTGCCTTTTTTTTTTTTTTTTACTTCCAAGGACAATCATAAGATCTCTCTGAGCTTTCTCTACAGGTTGACCAGATCCATGTCATACCTGGTGTGCTGCAGTATCCTAACCATCTTGGAGTTGCTCTGCTGGATTCACTCCACTATGTCAATGCCTTTCATATGTGGGGGAGCAGTACTCCAGGAGAGGTCTCTCATGTACTAAATGGAGGGGTATAATCACCTCCCCAGGACTTTAGCTTTCACTTTTGCTAATGAAATCCTTATGCATTCAGTTTCATCCATGCAAGGGTACACCACTACCGGCTTGTGTTCAACTTTTTACCCGCCAGGAATCCTCAGCTTCTGCAAAGCTGCTTTTTATGTAGTCACCACCCAACCTATGCTGTTTAGTGGGGTTACTTAATCTCAGACATGATGGCAAGTCAGTCAGGGCAGTGGCCTCACTCACAAAGGGTATGGTCCCACAGTGCTCTATCAGGGACAGCAGGCAGGGTCCAAGGAGGATAATCAGGCTCATATGACCATCCAGTGGTCACTGAACACGTTTCTAGTGGTTACACACATCCAAGGGGAATAGAAATTCAGAGCCAGGATGAGGTCTGGAGACCCAGGTCAAAACAGAGTCCCATGTTTGCCATGAAAGTCCAACACAATGAGTCATGTCTAATATGAAGCTGGGAAGTAAAGTTTGTAGGTCAGCATCAAGTCAAGGGTCTGTATTAACAGGCTATACAGCCAGGCATGGGTGTGGCTGAAAACCAGTGCAGTGTAGCTCAGACATCTCAGACTTGTGTGGAGGAAAGGCCAGGATTAAAAGCAGTTCCTAAGAGTAAGAAGCCCCCACCAATGCTTCATCCTTTTTTTCACAACAGTCTGGACCAAAATTAGGCACCTAAATTTTATCAGACACCTGGTCTTAAGTGTAGGCTGGAGAACTAAAAGAGAGATGAGAATATTCAGGGCATTGAGATTGGTGAGCATAATGATCTGTGAGGCAGCATATTTGGTTTAAGTGCAAATAATTACCCAGAGACCTCCTTGAAACTCCCAAGTTTGTGTCTGATGTCTGATTTCCAGAAAACAATTTTGAAACCTCAGAGTTTTTGGGGAGAGTTTATCTGAGAAATATATCTTTTGTGATTTCTTTAACGTTTATTAAATATCTTACCTACTGGCTATGCTTCAGGGGTGTTTTAATTAGCAAGACAGGTTTTTGCTGTGGTTTTCTTTTTGCCTATGTCTACAGGCATTTTAGAACTAACAAATTACAAGGGAATATCCTGAATTTAGTTAAAACCCACAAATCTGCAGACTTCTCCTTCTCCACTTTACCCTTTAATCCAATGTATACTTTGGGAAGTTGAATTAAAGTTTTTCATCACTTAATTGTCTGTCTGTCTAGTATGTCATAGTGACAAATGCAGAACATCCTGGGAGCCAAGCAATTTGCATGATGCAGTGGGATATGAATGATAAGAAACTGTCTGTAGTACTGTTCACTGCAGCTAAAAGTCCAAACATTAGTGGCTGAACAGGATATATAGTCTCAAAGAAAAATTTGTCGCACTGATGATGAGAATACAGGGTGACAGAATAAACCCAGATTTGAATGAGTTGAAAGGTTCTATTTTTCCTGGTGTGATATAGAGTCCTTTCTAAGCTGAAGCTATTTTAATGTGAATCCTTAAGCCCTGCTATAATCACATAACAAGACTAATTCAAAATAACAATCAACCTAATCTTGTGTTTAACACAATCAAATTAGAGATTAAGGGTCCAATTTATAAATCAGTTTCATATACCACCTACTTATAGAATCCCTGGAAACTGCATCTCTGTTGTTGCCAATTCACAAAGAAACTTTAAATCCATGGATCTCCAAGTCAATGTCTTCCTGTACTAAGGGGAACTTTCATCTCAAGCCTCACTCTGTTTATCCATACAGTTGAGAGAATATAGAGAAGTATCTGAAGCAGAGATGATGAAGAAAATATGTGAAAAGGGAAGCATTTCCCTATGATTAGAGAAGCTATACAAATTGATTTTTATTTCTGTTTATTTTATTGACAGGACCCCAGCAATGATTCGTGCAATTTCTAGAGGGGAGAAAAATAAGACAATAGTATCAGTAACTCACAGAAGTGGATCTCACAGCTCTCATGACATCACAGAAGTCTTGAGAATGCCTGGAAAACTTTTATGTAGTGCAACTGTGAAAGTCACCCAAAAAATTCAATAGAAGACATCATAGTTCTGAGGCCTTCCAAGAAGTCTAAAACTTGTCTCCACAGCTTTCAAAAAACCAGTAGACATGAGTCACAGAAAGTGGTCTTAACAATAGAAAAATTAATATAGTAAGTATACTACATCAATGAAAGAAAGAATAAAGTTGATTTAGGAGACACATTTTTTCTGCACTCATAGTTCTTGCATTTGGTGCAATGGGCACCATACAGAAATATCAAGCAAGAATAATGGAAAAAGGATTTATTAACATAAAAGATTTTTTTTTTCTGCCCATTTTTTCCTTTTTCTTTTCCATTTTTCATTATTTTGAAGTCAAATTCAAGCTCAAGTTCTTTTTAACTCATATTCAAGTCCTGTTCTCAAAAATTCTGGTGAAAAGCTGACTCATAACACAAACTTTGAAGACATGCCTAAAGACCCATAGCTTTCTATGTTCAGGTCCAGGCTGCATCTTAAGTCAGTCTCTCATTACTGGCTCCCATTTTTCAGTTCCTGTATTATATTTAAAATCTACATTGCCTGGAGCTGGGGACAGAAGAAGAGAAGCAGCTGGGATCTTTGTTTTTTCATTCTTCATTTTAAGACCTACTTTAGCTCTTCAGCAGAGCTGAAAGGGCCAGAGGTCTCTAAGAAACCCTTATACACTCAAAATAATTTGAAAATAATATTATTCTAATATGATCATGGTACCCAATCTGAATGAAGATATGGGACTCTGTTGAATCATAGAATATCATGTTGGAAGGAACCACAAGGATCATCTAGTCCAACCTTTCTTGGCAAAAGTACGGTCTAGACAAGATGTCCAGATGAATTTTAAAAGTGTCCAGTGTTGGGGAATCCACCACTTCCCAGGGGAGATTATTCCAATGACTGATTGTTCTCATTGTGAAAAAAAATTATTGATTTAGCCCAGCTCAACTACAGACACAAAATGTATTAGCCATCACAAATCAGCACAATAAAGAAAGGAAACATTACTGTGAAATGTCTTTCATCAGTGATCAGCTCCCTTTTTTATTCTTCCCTCTTGACCTTCAGAAGAGGTCTTCTTGAAAATGGGCATTTCTAATTGCAAAACAACAGTTATTCTTTTCAGTGAGATGTGGGGTTAATTGCAAGTTTGATATGTTGTGGTTTTATTACTCACTGTTTCCTGAAATGTCCGAATCTTTTCAGGCTCTCCTCCATTCTGCAGATGTATACTTAAGTGCTTTCCACAAATATCAGTTTAGCCCTAAAATAAAATGTCCTATCTATATACATTTTGCATATGTGTACGTTGATAAATAAGCTAGCAAGTCTCTGCATTACACATAAGGTATTTTTTAAAGAGGATCTGGATTTTATAGACTTTAAAATATGGATAATGCTCTATTTATCTTACTGTAACTTCATGGAAAGGTGACAGTGGGGACTGGAATGCTATGCTTCATAGAATCATAGAATCATCAGGGTTGGAAAGGACTTCTAGGATCATTGAGTCCAACCTTCATCCTAACATCTATCTATCCATTAGACCATAACCTCAAGTGCTACGTCCACTTGTTTTTTAAACACCTCCAAGGATGATGACTCCACTACCTCCCTGGGCAGCCTGTTCCAGTGTCTTAACAACTCTCTCTATGAATATTTTCTTCCTAGTATCTAATCTAAATCTCCCTGATGTAATTTGAGGCCATTTCCTCTCATTTTATCATCAGTAATTTGGGAGAAGAGACCAACACCAGCCTCGCTACAACCTCCTTTTAGGTAGTTGTAGAGAGCAATAAGGTCTCTCAGTCTCATCTTCTCTAGACTAAACAACCCCAGTTCCCTCAGCCTCTCCTCATAAGCCATGTTTTCCAGACCCCTCACCAGCTTCACTGACATTCTCTGGACCCAGTCCAGCACATCAATGTCCTTCTTGTACTGTGGGTCCCAAACCTGGACACAGTACTTGAAGTATGGTCTCATGAGTGCTGAGTACAGGGACACGATCACTTCCTTACTCCTGCTGGTTACACCATTTCTGATACAGGCCAGGATGCCATTGGTCTTCTTGGACACCTGAGCTGGCTCAGGTTCAGCTGGCTGTCCACCAGCATCTGCAGGTCCCTTTCCACCAGGCAGCTCTCCAGCCACTCCTCCACAAGCCTGTAGCATTTCCTGGGGTTGTTGTGACCAAAGTGCGTAACCCAGCACTTGGCCTTGTTAAATCTCATCCCATTGACCTCATCCCATCACTCCAGCCTGTCCAAATCCCTCTACAGGGTCTTCCTACCCTCAAGCAGATTGACATTCCCACTTAATTTTGTGTCATCTGCAAATTTACTGAGGGTGCATTCAATGCCGTCCTCCAGGTCATTAATAAAGATATTAAACAACACTGGTCCCAAAACTGAGCTTTGAGGGACACCACTTGTGACTGGTCACCAACTGGACTTAACTCCATTTATCACCACTCTCTGGGCCTGGCCATCCAGTCAGTTTATAACTCAGTGAAGAGTCTGCCTGTCCAAGCCATGAGCCACCAGCTTCTCCAGCAAAATGCTGTGGGAAACGGTGTCAAATGCCTTACTGGAGTCCAGGTAGACAACATCCACCACTCCTCCCTCATCCACCAGGTGGGTCACTTGATCACAGAAGGAGATCAGGTTCAGTAAGCAGGACTTGCTCTTCATATGCATGCTGGAGCATACTTCTAACTTCCTTCCCACAAAGCAACCCAATAATCCACCTAAAAGAGGGGCAGAAAGGCAGAAAAAGTAAATGTGAAAAATAAGGAAATCACATAGAATGGTGTAAAAAGCTAATGACAGATGAGTGATTTTAAATGCAATTGAATTGACCAGATGTTGTTTCCTCCAGCCTGATTAGGCATCATATGAAAAATGAAGTCATATGTCACTTGCCATTTAGTGTGTGTTTCTAGTCCAGTCACACAGATTTCATTTCTAGAGCTTGCAGGAAACTCAAAGTCTTGAATGTATTTTTCTTCACAGTATTGACATGAAGAAACACTGACAGCCTAGTTCATTTATGGAGCTTATAGTATATAGAGATATGAAATGGTTTGTCAGTATCTCACAAGAAATCCAAAGCAGGGGAAGGAATAGGAGAACTTTCTGTGGGGCAGGACACAGTACAACTTATGGTATCTTTTTTAAGATGTAAGTTTTTAATCTATCTACTTTTGAAAACTGAAGTCTTAAACATAACCTTGTTATGTTAGCTCAGAGTTGTGCTTCACTTAGGAAATTTAAATCTTCACCATAGCTGAACACTCACCAAGATGAAGTCTGGCCAACCTGGAGAGTAAACAGAGCAAACTGAGTCTGTCTGTCTGTATAACTCTAAAGCTTGAAGCCATATTTAATGCAGTATCATCATCCACCAAAGCAGTATCATAGGCTGACATAAATCTCTGAAATTGCCGTAATTATCAACGATGGTTATAACACAAAATGGATGAAGATACCTTTTGATTTTATCATCTGACAACAGTACAACATCCTGTGTGTTTTTCACCTCATCTAACTTTGGTTATCTTCAGTGTAGACCTAGTAGATCTCAGAGATAGAAGTTCTTCTTCAGAAATAGTTTATTTGACCCACTTTACAGAGTTTTTCTGAGATAAATTAATTGTACCCTAGCACTGTCTAATCCTTCTACTGACAGTCAGTGAAGGCTGAGTTTTAACAGGAATTTCCGCAAGTCCACATTTAGTAAGCTGAAGCCTATCCACTGAAACAAGGCAGGTAGTCAATTTTATTTTCCTCAACTACACATTGTCTTGGTGTGAGCACCTGATCACATTACTAATTCATTTGTGAGACTTTTCTCTAATTAACAGGCCTCATTCTATCTTGCTGACAGGGGAATGTAATACTCTCTTATGGGATGCGCTGCTGCACCTCCAAGTGCCAAGTAGATCTCATGCAAGCATATAAGCACATCAAATATTTTCTTAGTAGCTGGTGAGTGGCATGGGTTCTGTGGACAGAAGAGAACCCCATACAATTGATTTACAGAAAGCATAAGAGATATCTAATAAGGGAGGACAGTAACAAATTTCTTTTCTCTGAAGCCAGTCTCAACTAGAAGTTTTTGTCGTTTTGTTGTATTTTGTTTGTTTGTTTATTTTATTTTGGTTTGTTTGGGTTTTTTTGTTTTGTTTTGTCTCCCGAATTACTTTTCTGTTCCCTTCTCCTTAAAATGTGTGCCAGATCGGAAACCTGGGTGACAGCAGCTTTTGCTGCTGCTCAGAACCACTGCTTGATTTTGTAGGAGCCTCATCAAAGGAGTTAGAAATCAGCCCATCACAGATTTGACCAGACCATGCCTTTATTATTTAAATAAAGCAATTATGATCAATAGCCATGGTCAAGATTCACATAACCTTGAGGACTGTATATTCACAAAAAGAGAAATATATCTTCCTCTCTCAAAGAGTTTGTAAGATATTACAGACAGCAGGCAGACAAACAAAGTGTAAGAAAATGATAAGACAATATCAATTTCCATAATGGGCAATACACATGCAGCCTTTGGGCACTGTGACTATTGTCATGCTTACTTATTTATTTATTGGCCTTGAAGCCAAGGAGAAAGAATAAAGGAGGATTTGGAAGAGGGTAAGGAGACAAGCAGGTTTAAAAGAAGTCCCAATAGTGATGAATGCTCTTTGATGAGGTTGTAATAACTGCAGTGGAGGAAGCTTTCTGAGCCAGTGGTCCCAACTGCTACCTAGATTTGTCAACCTGCTTCTTGATATGGATAATAAGCCAATATAAACACCCCAGAACTAAAAGACTTCTGGCCATAGTCCTTTTTTGAAAGATTGGGAGTGGATGCAATGTATCAGTGAATGAAGGCTTGTACTGGTCAATCAAAACAATGTACAAAGTGACACAAGTATTGACAAAGCTAAATATGGTACAGTTATCCCATAAACCCAGCCAGAAACAATTGTAGAGATTTATGTATTTTCCATTTGTCAGGGGTCCATCCATACATTCCAGTGGACTTGCCTATGATCCATATGTTTTCTTCTCAACCTAACTCAGTGTTCTGATTCAATCACTTGGACATAATGTCAGACAGCAAATTCCCTACCTTTCCTTCCCTAACCCTTTCTTAGAAAGTAACTTGAATTTCCTTCCCAAAACTAATGATGCATTTCCTTGAGTTGCCAGACTTCATGCAGTTCAACAAGCAGATAATCTATAGACAGACAAGGATTGGAGGTAGGCAGGACAAGGCAAAAATTTGCAATGAAAAAGTAATGTAGAAGAGTGGAATGAGACACAGGTAGCAGGTATAGGAAGGTGATGGTCTTTAAAATTGCAAGACACTACATTCCAGCACAACACTATCTGGACCTCTTCTTAGATACACTGATGGGGAATTCTGGCTTGTAAGGATCCAGTTCAGATTCTTCACCCTGAATTATATACATTATATATTAGATCTGTAATTTGAATGATATGTTTCTGACATTCTTTGTCTATAGTGTTTTAATATATGTTTGAATTTTAACCCCTGGCTCATGTTAAGCATTCATCAAGTCCAGCTGAAGTTAGAATTGTATTACCTAACTCTGGTCATGCACATGTGGGGCTTGTTCTCCAAACTAATGATTTAGTCACCTTCTATAGACACAAGATAAAATGCATATCCATGACAGGTTATACAGATGTCTAAAATAACTAGGAATCACTTTGTGGAGGTGCTATGTGTTTCCAGTGACCAGAATAAGCCCACACAAAGGCTTTTTATTAGATTCCTAACTTTAAACATCATAAATCTCCTAAAAAGCTCATATAGGTCATTCTTGTACTCTAATACGCAACACAGAGACTGGCTGTAATTAAGAAACAATTGCCTGAAATGTTGTAAAAGGTGAATTACTTCTCTGTTGCATTCCTTTCTGAGTACCAATCATTCCACCAGCCTTGACTCACACAGGTACTGGCTTTTTGTATTCCTGTGCCTCTTTCAGATATAATCTTAACAGCAGCAGATCTCTGAGTGTTGCTTCTGTCTCCTGAGACTTAGGCCTTGCTGGGTAATGTTGCAAAGGTTTAGGTGCCCCATAGCACAAGAAAGGAAAAATGCAATTGTGCTTGTGTATGTGTGTGCATTACTATTCCTCCAAGGATTGCAACGCTTTAATATTTTTGGATTAACTCATGATCAAACATTGATGAATCACGGTATTTTACTGAAAAGCACAATCCTTAAGTCAACCACCTAATCTAAGAGAAGAAATTAAACTCTAAACCAACATAAACACATTACAAGTCATTAGTGTAATTAAAAAGGAATGTATAATTAAAACATTTGTGTATTTTAGCTCAAATTCATCTGCGGTTGGAAATTTTAATGAACTGTTCATCAAAGAAATCTCTGGAGTCTGAGGATAAGTTTAGCATAACAAGAAATTGAATGTTTTCTTCTCTTCGGCATAGGAAGCTCTGTTCCCACTGGTTTCGAAAACCACGCTGTCATTGGCTCAAGCAAACTAATAATGATTCTAAATGGTTATGATCGCTTCAATGTTTTAAACTGATGTTATCTTTTTTATCCCCTAAGAATCATGTTTTTCATAATTACTTCTCTTTTGTCCTTTCCTTAAGACAAATGATTTTGTAATTAGTGATGAAGGAACCAGTGATCACTCCAAGACATCTGTCAAGTTGTCATGAAGTATCTGTCCCTGTAGCTATATTTAAACTTTCTGTTTAATAGCCTCTTGCTTTATTTCACCATTACATCTCTCTGGTACCATAAGCAGGATACCCTAATGATCAAGTTCTATAAAACACAGAGCAATTAGATTGTAAGACATATTGCTCCCATGAAAGTCCTTCCCTCTCATAACGTAGCTCTCTCTCTCCCCTTTACCATCCCCCAGCCCCACACATGCACTTGCAGCATTCATTAGCTGTTATTAGCCAAGACAACTGTGTCAACAGTTAGCCTGGTGTTTGGCCATATTTCTGCCTTTGAAAACTTCTTTCATACATCTTATGCATATGCTTGATGGTCTGAACAGCCTCATCAGTAAAATATACCATAACTACTTTAATCTATGTAACTGGAGCTTAGCAGATCTGCAGTAACCTCCTAGAACTACTTTTTTTTTTTTTTTTTTTTTTTTTTCCAGACTGACCTTTAGCTGCTAGTGATACTCTATTTTCTTTTCTGCCCATCCCCAAGGCAAGGCCATTGGCCTATCTTGAGTGTGTCAAGGCCTATGGGAACCCGTCCTGGGCAGGATTCTCCAAGGACTACAGAACTATACAAAGAGATTCATAATATTACTGTAATGCACATCAAGGCAAAGCAAGAGTATCATTGTGTTTTTTAATATTTATTTCACCCTGGGTTATATTTTCAAGTCCTGTATCCCTTAACATAAATCAGCTTGTTTTCCTCTTCCCCATTTATAGACTCCAGAGTATTACTCTTTGTCTTAAGAATGGTACCTTTCCAGAAATTATTCTCTAATGAGGTAGGAGAAAAATGTCTTTGAATATATCCCAAATAAAACAGAAATTCTGGTACACAGAAATATATTTTAAAAAGAAAAAATAGACAGCCGTGTGGCTACACAATGACATCAATCACTGACATACTAGGTAGAAATTTAGGTGGATACATAAACTAATTGATCATTCAGTAAAGAAAACATTCTAAATGTATAGGCATTTCTATGCCATGATGATAACAGAGACATGGAACTACAGACTTAGATCTATTTTCCATGCTTTTCATCCAAAATGAACGAAACTTTTGAAAGCACATCTTTTATCCTCTCTGTTGCTCTTTGAACTTCCAAACACCAAGCCCAAAAGTGCATTATTTTATAGTTCTTTGTTGTATATGGTCAGAATTATGGTTTTTAGTGCTTCTTGGTACTTATCCATTCAGAATGTGATATTAATGGAAGTAAGAAAAAAGAAAGTCTGAATGATTCAACCAAAATATAACAATACATGGATCCTTTTACATCTAAATAGCTGATTCAAAGTAAGATGAACAGGTATCAAGGTATTTTGCTATCTGATATAGTGAACTGGTCAATGAAAGGGACTTCACCTATAAGCACACAGACTATTTGGGCCTGGGGGTGATATAGAGAAGGAAGATACCTTTAACATGCTTGCTTACTAATTAGCAAGATTATGTATGAAAAATGAGCAACGCTCAAGGTTGTCATTTTCTACCACAATTTATCTCCTCTACACAGGCATTATTAGGCGAAATCCTCTGGCCTGTTTCATGCAGCAGATCAGGCAAGATGAATGTAATGGTTCCTTCAAGTCTTAAATCTATGGAACAAATTTCAAAGTCACATATGAAAATGAGGCTCTCAACCCCCATAGACAGTCAAGGAGAACAGGGCACCTCTCTTCCCTTTGTGTCTTTGAAAATCTCCTGCTATAATCTATGAAGTTTTGTCTCTCACCATCTAAATTTCCATAACCTTCAGCAACAAAATGCACAGACCTTCTGGGTGAATGAACTGTGTAAGCAATTTTTTTAACTTTATTTTCAAGCTCCCATGATGGATCCATTAGTTGCTTCCTGATGCTTGGTTTATTTACAGAGATCAAACACAGGCTTTATTGCAAAAAGAGAAAGAGGATGGGAGGAGGGAGGGAGAGAATCCAGAGATAATCGAGACAAAAACATCATGATGAAAGAGCCAAGCTCTTTGGAAACATGAGCTCTAATTTAGCCTCAGCAAATCCTTTTGTCTTATCTGGGAAGGCATATATACATGCATACACACACAAATGTGCACACTTAGAGACATATACAAAATGATACTTATTAAAGCATTTTATACTACTGATGCAATCAGTCACACAGCAAAAATTGTCAAAGTCAATATTTTCAAGATTTCTCCAGGGAATTCAGGCTGCGCAGGAGATGTATGTTTTTCATTAGGGTTTACACCAGCATTTGGTGTAATTAATCCTAATGTTTCAATCTTCTCATAATAGGCTTATTCAGAAGAATAAAGTATTGCAGAGCAGTGGAGAGAAAATCCCCACTACAAGCCGGTGTTCATTATACATGAAGGAACGATATATGACTCTTTTCATGGTCATAAGTTTTACTTTCTTTTTCATAGTTTTATTCTCACAAATTTAATATCTAAGAAAGATCCAAAGGAAACAAAGTCCTCACTGTACAGAAAAAAATTCTGAGACATTCCTCATCCAAGGAAACTGAAGTATACAGAAACAAATGGTGCAGTAACAGAGGTGGCTGGGTTACTAACACTAGGACACCACAGACGTCCTGGAATTAGGTAAAAATGGAATGTGTGACATACTTAGTCACAGAATCACAAATCACAGAATGTCAAGGGCCAGAGGGACCTTGAAAGATCATCCAGTCCAACCCCCCTGCCAGAGCAGGATCACCTATACCGGATCACACAGGAATGCCTCCAGGCAGGTTTTTAGAATATCCCCCGAGAGGGAGATACCACAACCCCCTTGGGCACTGGAACGTGCTCTGTCACCCTCACAGTGAAAAAGTTCCTCTTCATGTTCTCCATGAGTTCTCCTCATGGAACTTACTATGCCTCAGCTTCCACCCATTGTCCCTTGTCCTGTCATCAGGCATCACTGAGAAGAGCCTGGCTCCATCCTCCTGGCACTCACACTTTATGTATTTATAAACATTGATGATGTCACCCCTCAGTCTCCTTTTCTCCAAGCTAAAGAGCCCCAGCTCCCTCAGTCTTTCGTCATAAGAGGGAGCAAGTTCTGCTTCCAGAATACCATGAAGGCACATCCCTAGCTAAGACATGAACTCCAGCATCCCAAGCCCCAT
>JANHGN010005339.1:29543-54860 GCA_024605025.1 Megaceryle maxima | reverse complement strand
TTTTTTTTTTTAAACTCACAAAGTAACAGGCCACGGTGAAGCTCACCTCCTGCTGGGAGCAGGGCTGCTGGTGGAGGTTGGGTGCTGCAAAGGGCATGGAGGCAGGACAGTGGAGGGCAGCCCCATGGAGATAGGCATCCTGCAGGCATCTCAGCAACGTGGCTCTGGCACAAGCCACTTCAGCTTCCGTGGGCCAGTGTCTTCAAGGCACCATCTGTCTGTGGCAAAACTGCAAATGGGAAGCAAAATCAATCAGGCATGAGAATAAGCGAGTTAAAATTCTGTGTTTGAATCGAGGTGAATTTGTGGCATTTTCTGGCTGGTTATGCTCTGGCACTGGCAGATAATTGGTCACTTAAGACACAGTGGATTCGTAATTCACTGTGGAGCGTCAGAGGACTAAAAAAAGACCCACAAGGCAAAGAGAGCCCATGTCCTGACAGTTTCCTTTGAGCAGAATCAAACCGGTTCCTCCAAAAAGCCCCCACCCACACCAGGGACCACTGACACTGATGGAGAGCCTGTCTGCTGCCCCACACCCCCACAGTAAGTCCCAAGATGAGCCAAAATTAAGCAAAAGATAGTAATCTGGTTTATTAGACATCATTTAAATCCCACAGTCCTTCTAGGGAGATTCTGTGGAGGAGATGACCGTCAGCATTAGAAATATCTCAATTTGGGATAATGGGATGTAGCAACAAGCTGTTGAAGATAAAATGTCATTAATGGCAGATTTTTTAACCCAGTGCAATTCAGCAGATATCTGATACTTTCATTTCCTTCTGCTGACTTTATGCAGTGGAACAGGAGGCAGTTTGCAGAGATTAAACAATATTCTGTCCCCAAATTAAAATCAGTAACATTTATAGGGCTGTTGATGCCCCCACCACAAAACAGCCCTGCCAAGTGGCTGCAAAAGTCCTAAATCAAATACTGTGTGTCCCCAGCCCCTCTACACTGTTGTCTGCCTGTGACCACAGATACAACACAATATATAGCTGTCTCACTTCATAATTGCAGTACATAAATAAATATGGTTCCTGAACCAAGTAGTGGTGATGGTTGTTTTCAGATCTATATGCTGCCTGCTTGTTTCCCGCATGCTTCATTGTTAAACTTAATATTGCTCATTAGGATTTGTTTCAGACATCCATTTCTTTTCATGAAAGGGGGCTGGCCAGATGCTGCTCTGTGTTTTAACCTCCTGTGAGATGCTCAAAATAGCAAATCACACAGCAGGATTGGGAGTAGGACAGAAGATCGAAGCCCAATAATTGTTTTTTTCATATTCCTTTCAACGAACCTCTTTTTACAAGGGCAGTGTTGGTTTATTAAGGAGACAGATAGTTCAGTGTAAGTGCAGTTCTGTGCTGTGCCATTCTGTTCCTCTGGGAGCTAAAAGGCTTCCAAGATGATATGTCAGCAGTGAGATCATTAGCTGGATAGGAGGCCTGGCAGCAGCTTCTCCCAGTGGAAGAACACCCAGAATTACTCTCTCCTTCAAGTAGCTGCCTTTCCTCTCCTCATCAGGTGCAAGACACCCTGAGAAGGATATTTGTTAAATCCTAAATATCTTTCTACATCTGGCACCCAGCATTGAGAATGGATATTTCAAAACACTTCATAAATGTAACTAAGTTGCCCCCAGTGAGATTTCATGAAGTGACTAGAAGTAAAGGAAGTCCTTTCCATTTATCTCTGTGTGGGAAGCTTCTGGTGTTAGGACATAGCTAGCCAGGGTGCAGTGCAGGCAGGACATCAGGGTTGATGCTTTTGATTTCATATCACATTCAGGTGGCTTGACTCTGAGTTAAGTCCTTAGGTTCATTTATTTTGTACATCCTTGCGGTCACCATTCCTTTTCCTCTAGGTTTTTTGGTTCAGAGTGACTTTGTTGGGTCACTGGCACCTCTTGGAGTCTTCACCACAAGTCTCAGTGTGCCACATTTTCACACGGAGCTCCAGTATCTGGATAGAAGATATTACACGAGAATTGTTTTGAGCAGTTTTATCTCTCAGAGCTGTGAAATTAACATCTTGAAAAGGTGAGCTGTGTTCTGAGAGAAGTTGTTTAAAATAAGAATCAGATATTTAGGTGATGCTTTTGGTGGACTTGCTGAGATTTTTATACCTGGGAGTGCATGAAGCATGTATTGCTTAAAGACTGTCTGTTCAGGTATTTGGCCTGAAGAACCAGTAGCTACTTGAGCATACAGACCTTGGTGGTGGTGGGATATAAAAGACTCAGATTTTAGACTCCTTCTATCTCTTTCAGGCTGGTACCACTGTATCCAACACTTTGTGAGCCACATCTGACAGAGATAGGTATTCAGGTTCTTGTGCATCAGGGTTTTGTCCTTCATTCTCTTTGCCTGTGAATATACACGATCATTAGGTTTACATATATGCTCTGAGACTGGTAAAATACAGTAACTTTCCCATCCTGTTTTCTTCACAGTCTTTTCAGAGCTTTATAGCTTTCTGCCCTTTCCTTTTCTTCCCTCTGTGTCAGTGCCCTGGGCAGCCTCAGCACCTGCTTCAGTAGCAGCAGCTCGCAGGAAGAATTCTCCCCTCTCCTGCTGAGAAAATCAAGTGAACAGGAATGGGAGGAGAAATCAAAATACATGCAACACAAATTGTCATTTTGCAAAATGACTTTTTACCAGAGCACTGCTTTGAATACATAGTGTCACTGTACAGATGATTCTTGGCCCATTAAATAACAGTTTTCCCTATATTTATTGCTCTTGAGTTGTGCCTGACAGTTTTATTACATGCAGACTGGCATATTGTGAAAAGAAAAGTAAATAGGTCTGTGGAATCATGGCCGCAGTATTCCTGTTTAAGGGAAAAACCACTCTTTAGCTTTACCACATGTTTGAAATGAGAAGTCAGTTGTCCCTCAGTGTTTTATGGCAGCTCCCCCTCCCGCCTCCCCCTTTTACCTTAAACAGTCTGGATTTGTTTTGCTTGTATAATTAGGCAACAGCAGCTGATCAGATTTGAATCAATGGCATTATATCATCGCGAAAGCTGCCTCAGTTGATGGACAAGAGAGGCAACAGTCTGTTATTTGCAAAAGCTATAAAATGGCCTGCCTGTGCCACGCACATGGAAAAGTACATTAGCTTCAGCTTTTTTATAATTCTCTGAGAGTAGCTATACTGCTAAGGCACTTGAACTCTATTATTATGTCAAGCTTCTGCTATTTTCTATTATCCTTGGGACGAAAGCAAAAGAAAGCCCATATATGAAAGAGAATCTAGTCTTTGTAAATAATTGTGGCCGTAGCCCTTAGTGCACCGTTAAACCTATGCAAATTAAAACAACCATTATGAAAGTTAGGACAGTATTTATTTAGGCTAAACCACCTCTTTGCTAAATAATTGTCATGATGGTGCACAGCAGCAGTGCTGAAAATGTGTTTTACTGACTTATTGCCTTCCTCACAAATCTTGCAAGAAAAGATAGAGCTATCTTCTTCTATCAGCCAAGATTTGGATTTAATGACTCGCCCTCTTTCTTCCCAGCCTTTTCTGTCTGGTCAGTTAAGAGCAGAAGTAACTCTTTTTTTGCCATGTGTACCTCCCTATTTTTGCCCTCAATTGCTCACTGTTATCTCTTGCTGTGAACATCTTCTGGAGAGCATTCCTTGGGGCTCCAGTGAGTGCCATGGCACCCCAAGGCAGGATAGCTGCACAAGGATACTAACAAACCCAAGGAGGAAAGATTCCATAAAGCCAGGAGTTTTTAATTGATTTAGTGGTGACTTAGAGACTTAAACAGTTGGGTATAGAGCTGTGCTTACCACTTCAACCATATCCTTCCAGCAGAATAGTTAAAATTGTCTGCAGGAATTCCTGTAGGATTAGTGCTGAATTACTTGCAAGACAAGACATGTGGATAAAGTATGCAGGGACCTGCTACTTGTTCATAATCACATTCACTTACCACCTGAATTCTTATTAGCAGTTGAAAAGTGTTTGGGTGGGGTGTGGGGGTTTTTTTTGTTTTGTTGTTTTTTTGTTTTGGGGGTTTTTTTTGTTTGTTTGGTTGGTTGGTTGGTTTGGTTTGGTTTCTTCTTGGTGCTTAACCAATCATGCAGAGGTTTCAGTATCTTGTATTCCCTGGTCTCTTCAGTCCCTGCACTGGTAAGGGGTTTTGTGAGCAGAGGAATGAAGGCAGCCTGGTCTCCTACCAGCTTTGGTGGTTCAGAAAAGGCAGGCTCAGGCTCTCTTGAAGTGCATTCCCTGATGCCTGGTAGAAATTGAACTCAAGGTACTTTAACCTCAGTGGAGCTGCTTGTAGGATGTGTTTCCTAAACCTGACTCTGTGTTTTAACAAATGCTTTAGGAACAAATTTCTTGGAAGCTTGTCAGGTTAGGATGAAATGGTCAAAGGTCTTGAAAGACTGGGTGTAAGGGAAAGGGAGGACTCACTGTTGGACAAAAGGATCACAGGAGCTTGTTTGCTTAGCTTAAGAAACTATGCTTAAAACAAGCTTTTCTCCCTTTCATTCTCATTGCTCTTCTATCTCTAATAGAGCTTTAATAGTCTCCAGAGATAAAATGAGTAGAAAGAACAAAGTCTTTGAACAAAGTCTCTGTAGCCACCGTAGTGCCATGGGTCAGCATGGCTCTCTGCCATCCCCACATCCCCGCTTCCATTGCTGCTCAGGTCACTATTAAAAAGAAGTTTATTTGTCTCTCACAGGATACTCCTCATAACACCAAACGCACCAGCGTAATTGTGGCAGGCTGCGTTCGGAAAAGGTCTGCAGGGCTCAGAGTGCACCGGCTGAGATTTATGTGCAGGAAGATTACATTTCATTGGGAGAGGCCATGCCTGGCCTGGCTGGGGCTCTCGGTCTCATTTTCATAGATACCAGATTTATTGTGACATTACAGCGAGTATTTTTCTCTTGTCGCAGAAGGGGGAGAACGAGCCAAACAACAGCACTCGGCTAAACAGGCTCTTTCCATTCAGCTATATAAAAGGTACCCTGCCATACTGGTAAATATGAGAGAGAAAATGGTGTCATCAGCCTGTAATAAAGTATTCGAGCCTCAGATTGCCATCTGTCAATGATATTTTAGCTTATTTTCTTTCAGGAAAGAAAGTGAGCTTATTTTCTTTAATCTCCTGAGAAATTACTCCAGTTATTTACAGCATTGGATTTCCTTTAAAAAGATTGTGCTGCAGCCAAGGGGATTATTTGACCAAATAGAGTTCTTTGCCTTTGTTTTGCTGCATTAGCTTATTTTAAAGGAGTAAAGAAAACCTTAGCTGGTGCTTTGTGGAGGCTGCTACAAGTTTCATTACTTGCCATTTCTTCTTTTGCAAAAATACCATGATACAGTATTACCAACTACACACCCTTTAGAAGTTATGAAACCCAGACTACCTAGGACTGATTTTTTTTTTTACAAGTCAGTTTTTACACAAATATTTTAATGCTTTTATTTGTTCCCTGTTTTGAGTCAGCTCGTGGAATATGCCTTGTCTTTTGCATGCTATCAAGCTAGAAATGTTTGGAGTGAAAGCAGAACTTTGCAATCACCTCAGAGACGTGAGACACCAATTAAAACACCCCAAAAACCAGAGCAGGCAGCACTCAGCCAGCACCGGTTACGGTCATAGGTTTGATGCAGATGTACAGTAGCAGGAGCAGAGGAACAAAAAGTAGCTATGATGAAGGAAAATACCCCCATTTGCCTGTGGATGGTCAGGGATATATCACCGAGCAGTAAGTGGTGTGAGAGTCAATAAACGACATGGTGTGGGCATACTCCCTTTCATCATTTCTAAGACCTCCTCGAGGAATGTTTCTCCCTCCAGATATATAACCTGTGTTTAGTGAGCTGAGGCAGGATCAGGAATTCAAAATTTTAATTACACTCCAGGGACCTCTGGTGAGATCAAATCCCATATCCTGATGGAAGGAGGCAGGGAATACACCTGGAGGCAGCTGCGTGCAGCTACTGATGTGCAGATTTGAAAACTGGGAAGCATTTCCCAACAGAATTACTCTTCCCTAAATATTGCAACGTCCATTTAAGAGAGCTGCTGATGTCGGAAAAAGTCTAAAGAATCAGCTCCAAAACCCATTACTCTTTTTTCTACCAGCTAATGAATTTTCCCTCTGCCCTTCTACATTAGTTTTCTTTTAGCAAGAGATTTCTTTTTTCATATTACTTTCAGCTATCTCTGGTGTTGGAGCTTTGATACCTAGTTAGTACAATCTGTAAATACAACACTGCAGACATCGCTCAAGGGCAGAGTTTTGACCCTGAGCACTCCGGCAGTTTCTTCCTTAGCAAATGTGTCTACAAAGAGCCCTTTAAAGATAGGGGCTGACACTGCAGCCTGGTGCTTCTGCAAAGAGTTAATGTGAGAAGCGGGAAGTGGAATGTGATGGTGGCTGAGCTTATCCCTGTCACACACAGTTGTTTTGGCATAAAAATACTCTATTATGACAAAGTGTTGTCAACTCTTGCAGTTTTAGTACGGTTTGCACGTTGTATTTGTTTGGTCTTTTTTTCCCCTTAAAGTCCTGCTTCCTGTAGTTAGACCAGTGTGCAAAATGCAGCTTTTTTTTTTCCCCTCTAAAAGTAAGTTTCTACTTCATGATTAAGAACAAAGGCTTGAAAATATGATTTAAATGCATTTTAAAGATTCAGAAAAGCAGAAGATAAATAACTCAACACATATTATTTCTTTTTGAAAGACAATACCTCATGTTTTTGTGAGGGCTGACTTGTGACTTTTAATTGCTTTATTTAAATGCTGGTGGTTGGCAGCAATGTTGTTGTAATTTATGACTAAGTTTGATTTTTTTGTTGTTGTTGTTGTTATCAGTCATATCTACATCTATATACTGATATGCATTCCAAAATAAATGCATATAGCTCACATGTTTGTACTGCAGGAACTGGTTTCTACGTATCTGTATGGATAGCAATATAGAGATAATAGTTGTCCAAAGAGAAGCAGTAGGCAAGAGATATGGTTTAAATTAGAATGTGGTATCTGTGTGTATAGGTGTGTAAAAAAGGTGTGGAACTTAGACCCTCCTCCCCACATCAAGCTTATCTATGCCAGACTCACTCAGGAGGAATTATTGGCCCTCTTCGTACTAATTTAGATTCTTTGCCTCCTTTGAAGATGGAGATGTTGCTTGTGAAGAACACATACCATCCCCGGTGGTACTTCAAGGGCTGATGAGCAGCTCTGGATAAAGCAAAGCTCCTCACTCCCAACACCTGCCTCCAGGACTGGGTCTTTTTGCACTGTTTTTTTAATGTGTTAACCTTGTATGAGCAGGTTTTAATGCAGAATGAAGTGCCATCCATCATAAAACATAAATCTTGATATCATCTGCTTGGACTGATCTTAGATGTGTAGCTCTGTGCCCAGAGCTGATGAGGGTGAAATGCCTCCTGATGAGCAATCCAGCAGCAGGGGGATGCCAGGCTAGTGGAGACCACACTCTGGTCTCAGCGTGTACAGTCAGTGTGAATTAGCTCTGCCATGGAGCTATGTCTCAACTTGTGAACTGGTAAACACACTCACTACAGGTCAAACAGCCCTAACCTGCTCAACCCACCACCAGCCATTCCAGAGCAATAATGGTGCAGTGGTGGCAGGTCTGGGGAGCCCTCCCTACTCAAGGGCTGGTTGAGTTGTCCGGCTCCTCTCCCAGTGCAACCCTGGCAAAAGCACACCCAAAGGAGAGCAATGGCAGAGGAGAGTTAGGATTCACTGTTTGCTTTCCTTTTCACAGCTTCTCCTGCCTTCAGCCCCCCAAACCTTCTTCCTCCTTGTATAAAAAGCAAAGAACCCCCTGTATCATAGACACTTGTATTTATTGAGGTTATCACAAAGCAGAACACTTATATAAATTATATTTCAGAAAATTGCAGCATACTGAGCAGTACTTTTTCTGCAGATTCTCTTCCATGTTGAAAATACAGAATTTCACATGTGTGTGAATCTCCTGCTCAGTATAAAACTCAGAGAGGGTTTTTTATTTTATAAGCCTTGGCATTGCAGCAGTGAGCAAAACCTATTCAGGAAACAGATGAAAATGTATAGAAATAGTAAACCAGTGATCTTAACCCCAAATGTGCTGATCAATCACTGCAAAGCAGTGCTTACTTCACCAAGAACATTTTGTGCACGTCCACAGGGAGAATAAAATGGGTCTGTAGATATGGAAAGTGCTGTGCTGCAGTTCTGTGGAGCAGCGCTGCCTGCTCACTTGGCCTGGGATATTTAGCTCTGCCCATCCCAGCAGTCCCAGTGTCAGATGGGACCAGGCTGGAGAATAGCCTTAGAGCACGTCTTGCTGAGCTACCCTTAGCTTTTGCAATTAACAAAATTGTTTTATTTTCTAATCACATGCTTCACAGCTACATCTTCCACTTTTAGGACTGCTCCCCAGACTTCAGTATTTGTCTGGCTTCCACATCTACCCAAAGCCCCTCCTTGCCAATCCACCACTGTGGACTGTGATCCATTGGCCACGTGCTCCTTGAATCAGCACACCAGGGAGCTAGTCCCCAGCTAATAAACACTGCAAGAGCCATGAGAGTTCACTTGAATGCCTGCAGAAAGAATACTGGAAATCTGATTCACTGTTTTCAGAGCCTCCTAAGGATTGCACCTCAAAATTAAGAAGGGAAGCATCTTGGAGGATGACTAGAAGCCAGTAACTGCTTGCATTTCTTGCTTAAGTTACGCTTTTGCTCCTCTTTGTCTAAGCATAGTCCTGATACTGCATTATTTCAGCCTGGAAAATTCCTGAAGGTTGACTAGCTGGAAAATCTGGGGTAATGTTTACTTTAAGCTTTTAGACTGCAAAGTATCTGAACAAGTTTCATCCTACACAATTTACCCACTATTCACTGATGCTGTTTCTTTGTTTTGGTAAAACCTCAGAAATTAATTTGTCTATATGTATACATTTGGTCCAATAAATAATTATTTCAATTAAAACAATTCTTCAATTTTCATTTTAGGCGTTTGAGATTTTTCAGTGATTTATCTTTATATAAACATCTCAATTACAAAAAAAACCCCAAACAAACAAACAAACCCCCCAAAACTATATTTTCAGTCCTGACAAGTAAAAAAGAGACAAACAAGACAGTTCAGATCAAGACAGTTCCTCACCCTGGTGAAGAACAGCCTCTGCTCTTTATTAAAGCTACAGAAACCATGACCAAGTGCAAACAAATTCTTGCTAGTCAAGGTACCCATGAAATTCTACAGCACACAGCCAGATCCCTCCCATAAATTGAAAGTACCTGAAGGAAATCATGAAAAGATTCACACAGCATAACAAGTTATCCTCAAAGGGGGAGCACAAGGCATCCTCCTAACATGCCCCTGGTGACTGTCACTTCGAAGAGAGCATCTTCCTGGCTGTTCAAAGAGTTGGAATCGTCTCTGAACTTCAGCTCTCGGCGTTCAGTGAGGCTCTCTCACTTGCTGTATCAAGACTTTGTGTGGCAGATAGCATTTGGATAAATTTTGCAGTGGGTGGAGATCATCAGCCCCTTGTCCTCTGTTAGCCATCACCCATCTGCCTTTCAGTCCCACTCGGCAGCAGTGGAGGAGCGAGCAAAAAACACCCTTTCCTGGGATCAAATATCCAGGAAAAAGGCTTGTAAGCCAGCAGAAGATAAGTCAGGTCTCCCCAAGCAGTGAGAAAGCTGGTGCTTCTAGCAAAGGCCTTTTTTTTTAAATTTCTTTAAATAAGAAAAAACTCTGTCTAGTTTTCTACAGTTCTGGCAGCAGCACCTTTTCCAATTCAGGCTGCATTAGCATGGGCACGTCTGCCACAATAGTTCAGCAGGATTTGCAGCACGACAGAGAAGTTTTATCTTATTTTTTAGTTCGAATGACCCCAGAGCATGGACACAGAATTCCAAGAGGAAGTTCCTAAGGCATCAAACACCCAGTTGGCAGCAGCCGAGGAGCTTGGAAATCAAAGCACAGACTTCATAGCAAAAATACTTTCACTTTTGGTGTTTTGTGGTGGCTTTTTAAAAAGAAATGTTAAAATTTTGAAGAGTTCTAAGGCTTGTTGGTCTCTTTAGGTTGGTTATTCTGTAATAGTATAAAAAAAAAGAGATTCAGGCCCCTTGTTTATATGATAAAATCTCTAATGCACACGTGAATACTGAAGGTAAGTAACTGTGTCCAACTCCACTGGGAGACAAATTCATTGCTGCAGCAAAGGTTTTCCATCATTGCTGTAATTTGATAATTTCAGTGCTGCTGGTAAGGGAGTCTACAGCAAAAGCTTAGAGAATTATCAGCTAATAGCTCCTGAAGGCCTGCAGCTGATATTAAACTTGAACTTTTATGAAACTGGATTTTCTTCTACAAAGCAGTAAAAAGCATATTGAATCTGTGCTAAATGAGAAAACATCTTCTCTATCTGTGTGAGGAGCAGGTTATACACTTCTTCAACACTTGCCCTGCTAGACCTTTGGCCAGCAACTAACAATATTTGTCCAACCCTTTTTGCAGAGCTCTGTCTGACATGGCTGTTTAACCGCCCACTGTGAGGAGAGGGGTGAATTTTGTTCTTGGCTTCTTAACTGCATGGATGCAACCACACTCCACAGAGCCTTGATAGTAGGGCAGTTGAATAGAAAAGGTTCTGGAGAAAATCTAACAGATACTCGTGCTGTGGGGAGGAGTTATAATTAGTAACAGTGTACTCACAGCAGCTGAGGGGCCAATAAATTCTTGCAATGTAAAGCTTTGATTTAAGGCTTGTGGATATGAATGGCAGGTTTATCACTTATTTCAGGAGGCTTAAGTGCAGATGTTGTAATGATGAGCAACTTAATAAAGAAACCATAATTCAACAACCCTGAGGCAATAAAGGGCAGAAGAACTAAAAATCTGATGGTATATAACCTGCACTGGCCCATTCTTGTACTCAGCTACTGTACTGGGCAGACAGCATTATTAGAAATAGAGTGAGGTACTTTAGTCACTATTTTGTTGCATACACTTGATACTGAGACAAAGAAAGAAGTGGCATGGTAAACAAACTAGAAAATAATGCTGAATTACTGTCTAAAAAAAACCCCAAACGAGCTGAGAAAGGCCTTTGAGAGAACACTGGATAGTTCAACTGACTTTCTCTTTTAATATATCTATGGAATGTGGAAAGTTGCCTTCATAAAAGCATCATGCTGCAAAATCAGTTATTTCAGTGCCATAGTGTATTGGCTGGTATTCATGTGCTGCTTTTGTGATCTGCATGGTGAGGATAAATCACAGACCACACCATATTTTAATCACATTTCATAGAAGAGCTTTTAGCAAGTTAAATGAAACATGGTGAATAGTGTTTTAGCTACCTATTATTAACACCTAAATTCTCTGTCTGGGTAAAGTTGCTTCAGTCTGCAGGTAAGGTGCTTGAGGAAGAGAATTTTAATGGAGAATGAGCAAATCTGGGCCAGCTGCTTGCAGCACTTGCACTCATCCTGTCTGAGCAAGGCCACCACCATGGAGACTCCCAGGTCCTGGCAATGAGGAGTGACCCTGAATTTGCAGACACCTCAGCTGTTCTGCTCCCAGAAGGGAAGACTTCGCAACATAAATCCAGACTGCAAAATATGGGGAGTCTGGTGGCTGCAATCAACCCTCTTTTTTACAAATGATAATGTGTTTGTGCACTGTGTTCAGAAAACAATTAAAAGTACAGTCAGGAAAACCCCATAGTAACATGAGCATCTGAGGACTGGAAGACACACAACTTGTCAGATTCCCAAGTAAGTAGAGGAGAAGATGACCTCACAGGCTTGCTGTCTCCTGTCTGTGTAAGAAAGACAAGCTGTGAGTGAGGGCAAAGCTTTGTAGATAGAAGTAATGTCTTCTATTATCTATTTATGTACTAATTAATATAATTGTGGAAAAAAGCCTGGTAAGATAGTAAATAAGCACAGGGGTTTTCAGGGTAAGGCATTGTTCCAGGGTTCAATACAAAAGACAAAATCTGCCAACCTTCTTCCCAGATTTTCACTAAGTTTCTCAAACCACTTGGAAACCTCATCATCTAGTTTACTTGCTGGCGTTGTTTCTAGGAATGGTCAGGTCAGGTGTTTCCACTTGGAAGGTGCAATCCAGGAGCCAGCTGTGTGAGGCTGGGGGAGACAATTTGCAGAGTACAAAGAAGGGGAGGGAGGAGGAGCAGAGTCAAACACATCCAGGTGTGAGCAGGGAGCCAGGTGTTTGTGATCTGGAGAGAATAAATTCCCAGAGAGCCAGAGGGGCTTTGCTGGTGCAGAAGGTTCCAGAAAGTTGAAGCTGAAGCCTTATGAAGAGGGCCCACCTGGATGGATAGGGTAAGCTGGTGGAGAAATGTTTAAAGCTTCCTAAATTTTTATTTTAGTTGTGTTGTTTGTTGTTTTTTTTGTGGGTTTTTTTGTTTGTTTGTTTGTTGTTGGTTTTTTTTTTTTTTTTTTTTGTTTGTTTTTTTTTTTGTGGGTTTTTTTGTTTTTTTTTTTGTTGTTGGTTTTTTTTTTTTTTTTTTGGTTGGTTTTTTTTTGTTTGATGTTTTGTGCTTTAGCTCTTGTAGAAAAATTAACTTGTTTATATTAGACCCCAAGTCTGCCTCTTTTAGCTCAAAAGCTGCTTTAGTCTTTGGTAGGGGTGTGCAGTAAGGGAAAGATCTAGGCAAGTTTGCCTCCAAGCCTTTTGATTCATGATCCTGTATGGCCTCTCCTACCTTTGATGTGGACTTGTAGGCTAGTACCCAGTAGTATTTGTACTTGCGTGTATTCAATTTTAGCAAAAAGAAGGAATGCTGGAAGGAAATTCAGTATAAATCTAACTTATTCCAGGTCAGCTTGGTTAATTAAAGAGAAAATCTAGCCTGTAGCAAAGTCCAGTATGGTCTAAAGTATAGAGAACAAGTAAAGCTAAAAATATATTTTAAAATAGCATACTTTTGATCATCACAGAGTTCCTATTCTTAAAGTCAAAGCCCTCTCTGTCCAACATGTTAACAAATCCTGTAACCTTCTGTGGAAGTTGAGTTGTTTGAAGCCTGTTGTGATAGATGGTATCTCTTCTGCTGTCTTGTTTTGTGGTGCTGTGGGGTGGGTGGGTGGTGGTGATGTGGGGAAGGGTGTGTGTGTAATATTTTTTTTTTCTTTTTAATAAAGAGGAAAAAATTCTCTGGAGAAAGGGACATCAGGGAGGTGGGTGGAGAAGGCTCCAGACCTACAGTCTGGAGCCTGAAGGGATGTTCCTGTCTGGGAAGCCTGATAAGATGAGGCTCAATAACTGCTTCCCCAAGAGACACAGGGACTCTGTAGAGCTGGCAGCAACATAGAAATTTGTTGAATGGCATTCAAAGTGAACTTGAAAAGACCTTGTGTGTGTGGACATAGTGGTAGTGACCAGGCTTCCTTTTAACCCCCCCACCCCCTTAGTTCTACTGTGTTTGTTTCCTCTGCTTTAAAACTGTACCCATTTAATGCCTGTTCAAAGAAAAAGTGTAGCTTGGTTTTTTTTTTTTATTCTCAAAGTCTAGATGCATTCACCTGAAGGTGGTGGCTCATCCTGAATACCACCCATCCTATCTAATGGGGGGGGGGGGTGATTCTGCACCTTGTTTGCCATGACAAAATGGAGAGTTAGTTATAAAAAAGTAGTTGTGCTCTGAACTGATGTTCTTGCTCAAGGGATTTCATCTTGCTTCTAAGTGGGTGTGGTTTGTTTTTTTTTCTTTCTGATGATCTTTTTGGTAATGAGAATGCAAGTTATTCAAAAGAGCTTATAAATGTTGACAGTGAAATATTATTGGTCTATTGGGTGTTTAAATTACAAATATACTCAAAATTATGCTTTACAAGGCAAGCTCTTCTTGAAAGATTTATGGCTACAGTCACACAGGGTATAGTAAATTTAACACTGAATATGAAGTGGTATCAGTCATGGTTTCCTTCCCTGGGTTATTCCCTGTAGTAGTTGTGATACCTGGTACCTGACCTGTTCCTGAGTCTTCAGCAAGTGTATGGGAGTGACTGACTGACTCTGGCAGGAAAAGCCTTCTGCAAACTGCTGAAGTAATCACCTGGCATACAAGGACTGGAAAATGATATGTATGTGTCTGTTCAGGGGCCTGCTGGTAGGAGTAGGTCTCCTCTACTACTAAGGTCCCTTCTACCTGAAGGGGAAGCAGAAGGGGATGAAGTCAGGAGTGAGTTCCAGTATTCAGAAATGATGCTCTGTACACTTGCTTCCAGATACCCTTATGGTAGCAAAACCAGAGGCAAAACTAAAAGGACTTCTAAATAATATCCATGATCAGCTGTATGACAGACACTTTGTTTATTATGGACTGGACTTCCTTTTTGGGCATTTTCTTCACAAGTAAATAGAGCTTACTAATTTATCACCTGAAATTCACTTGCTCCTTGTAGTTGTCTTGATACTCTTGATGGCAGTGGTTGATCAGAAGCAACATCCCCCTGACTACTGCAGGAACATGAACCTTAACATCCTGTCAACATCGACTGAGTTGCTTAGTAGAGGTATGTGTCTCACCTTCCCATCTTCATGTGTCAAAAGTAATCAAAGTTGCCTCTCTATTTCTTTTGTTTCGTATGTCAGCCTAAAAGAGTTTTGAGGTGTAATTTACAGCACAGCTCCTGTGCTCTGCTCCATTCTGAAATAATTAGGAGATTATTTTAGTCAATATGACTGAACCATGATTTAATGCTTTTCAATGGCTAGTTGCATTAGTGACTCTTTAAGGATTAGAAGCTTAATGAAATGTGCACATTAGGGCAGTGATTTAATCTTTCTCATAAAAATCTTCACAACAAGATGATAAACCATAGGAGTAAAAATCATTTTGACAAAGCTGTCTAGCTTTCAGGCTGAGGGAAGTCTGAGATAATTACCTGTGGGCCACTTCTGTTATAGTGGGGATTGCTGAAAGAGCAACTTCCAGTAAAAGTGTTCAGTTCCTGCACAGACAACTGCAGTTTTCAGTCTAGGAATGAAGACCAAGAAAACTCCCTTCCTTGTGTACCAGGAGATGTGTCCTCAAATGTATCAGTGGGTGTTTGCTGACAAGTCACTTTAAATTTTCCAGTGTTGATGTTTCAGAAACACCCCCCCCCCCCCCAACCTCTCAAATAGTCTACTTGAAGGAATCACTTTTATGAATCAACTAAATTAGGTTTCAGAATTTAATAAACTATTACTGACTGGTCTGGTAATGTTTATTTTTGTCTTGAAACAGTATTGTCTCACTGCTATCAGTCAACAAAATCTCTCTCTTTGGGTTAAACTTCAAGCTAAACTTCTATAAGGCCGATAGAGATGTGGAAGGCTTAATTAGGTAGCTCTCAAATAGCCTGTGTGGAGTGAGTTTGGTGTCTCAGTCCAGTCTGTAGCAGACAGGTCTCATGTCCCCTGTATACATTGTCTTTTACTTCACCTGTACTGGAAGACCCTTTTTTTCTGTTCCCCATTAAATGGGAACACAGATAACAAAGGACAGTCCTTTGGTAACCCGTCCTATTCTGTGCAACCTGTTAATTACCTTCAGGAAGTGCTAGGAGTTTCTCCAGCATCATTCACAAGTTAATGAATTTATGCCACAAAAATAGATCTAAAAGTATGTTTAGAATTACTTACGACTTGCAAAAATGTTTCTAAGCTTGGGCTAGAGCTCTAGTGCTGATCTGTTGAAAGATGTGCTGTCCCACTTCCCCCTCCCACCTCTCGGTCTCCCTTTAGTTGGTGCAGGTGGAGTCAGGTGCTACTAGACTTAGTCTCCCATCTCAATACTACATCCCCAGACTGTCCTTCAGATAAGGAGATAGAGGAGATTTGCATTGGAGATGTTGAATATCTGTGGAGATGTGCTTACTCCTGGGCTTGGAGGCTTAGAAGTAAAATATATTCCAAGGTAAATGCTACTCTGTGAACAGCATACTGGAACTTAAATGTAACAAATTTTACACTTTAAAAAAAACAAACCACCTTAGATCGAACAGAAAAACAAGGTGGCTGAAATATTTTTTTTTCACTTAACCTTATTCTGGGCTTTGCATATCTTTCGTTCCTTCAAGAGCTTTCTGTAGCCACAATTGAATTGCTTTGTTAATGGTTATAACAAGGAAAGTGCCCCTTAAATGGTGTGGTTTTGTCAGAAATAATAGGGACCAACAGTTTAGGGTGAGTGTAGTAGGCTTTTATCTTGATAATCTCTTCTGGGTTTGTGCAGCTCTAAAATATTGAGAAAACTGGGGATGGAAGGGGGAGCAGCATCTTCTTCTTGTTAGATTTATATAACTATTTGAGGAGGAGTAGAACTTGCATAGGGGAAATCTCATTTATCACTGGCATTACTTGGACTTCTAAGACAGATGTGAGGAGGATGAATAAGACTCCAGGGAGGTTGAAATCTATTTTCTTAGGGATAATGGCAAGACTTCCTAGAGAACTCTCTCTTCTTTCTGTAGACTACATGCCCTTAAGCTGCAATCCTGACACCTCTCTCCATATTTCTGTCTTCCTGGTAATCAAAGCTGAAACGATTCTCAGAATTACTATATTTAAATGAACTGTGGTTCAGTGCTGGCTGCTTTTTTTTTTAATAGGAATTTTGAGTTTGAAGTTTATCTTGAACTTGTGTGCAATACAGAACATACAACAATGTCCTAGTTATCCAAGTAAACTCTTGTTCGTTACTTGAACAGTTTTTGAATGTTACTTGACTGTGATATTGTGGTTAAAACTGAGTCAGTTTTTTTCAAAACTGATTTTTTTGAAAGCAGATGGGCTGTGAATAGGTGTCTTATGTGGGATCTGTGCCAAAGCAATAAAACCTCAGGAGCTGTGTTTTGACTCTGCTGTCATAAAAGGGAAATGTCACTGTTTAACTCTTTCTTAGCAATGGACTAATTGACTGAGCCCGAATGCTGTGACCTAGGTCTGCAAGTGTGCTTGATCTATAACCAGCTTAGTCTGGCGAGCTGTACTGCTGCTCCCTTTTTTGTTGCTTACTTCTGAGGTGATGTGATGCTTGAGACTGTTCTTGTCATCCTTGAGACACTGCTAGCAGCTATGCATGCTTTGCTAATGAGATTACCCAGCCACACTACCCTTTCCTTTGTTTGCTCACTGGAGTCCTGGTTTACTGTATATAATAAAGCAGCTAATTCCAAGCTGTATTTTGAGGACAAAGTCCCCCTTTGGATGGGAATTGAAAGGCTGCATGGGCAGGATCTGCAGGATAGGCAGGGTACATAAGTGCCATATGGCCTGGAAAGGGTAAGGAGGAGAGAGGGAAACCTGATCTTGTTCCCCCTCATAAGAGGGCCTGTGTTATAACAAACAGCCAAGTGAACCCATTGGTAATGAGGAAAACACAGCTATGAGGGAAATGGTGAGCTTAATATAGCCAAGGTGGAATGGGTAGCAGGAGCAGGAGCAGGCACCAGCCTCAGTCTCAGGTTTCTTGAGAAGGAAATAATGACAAACAGAAATCAATTTTTCTTCAGCATGTCTGGCAATAAGTTACTCCCTCTTCAGAAGTCTCACAACCCCAGAAATCAGAAGATGAAAGTACAGACTTGTGAATGATCTTGAGAGTAGTACCTGCCACAGACAGGCTGCACTGGAAATCACTTCAGGTTTGGTAATGGGTGAGGAGAGGTGGAACTGTAAGCTGTGTATGCAGGAGAGCTCATTTAAAGAGAGTAACAGCATGTAGCTCATTAAGGTGTGTGCTGCAGGGTAGACCAGTCTGTGGCATTAGGAAGAACTCCTCACAGGTGACTGCTGGCACAAAGCAACTTCATGTTACTCAGAACTGTAGGCATTCACAGCAGCAGAAGCCAAAAGGTATGTGCAAGGCTTATGCATATATAGCAAGGATTTAATGAGCTAAATGTGCTCCTTAAGGTGCTTGAGTTCTCAAGGGGAGTTTCTGGTGTGATAAGGCTTTTAAATCTCATCTTCCACCCACCTGTTGAAATAATAGGTGGCCCAGTGTTATCTCAGAACTGGACACTTGTAAAGGACAAAATTCCTTGTAGTTTCAAACTTGGCCAAATAACCTGGAAATGGGGGGGGGGGGAAAAGCCTTGAAAGAAGATGAACTCCTGTGAAGCAACAGGAGATAGCCATAAAATATTGGTATGTGGACTTCCCTTGCTGAAATAATGTAATACACTTTTCAGCTGTGTAGAGCAAAACGAAATATCCTGGTGAATGTAGAACTGGCTGTGCATGCTAACAGAGGATAAGCTGCAAGCTGCTCCCTGTGGAGAGGATATTGGAATGAGAAAAGAAACAAATATGCTGAGTCTAATAATACTGGGCCAGAGACAAAGTCTGGTTGCAAGAAACTAAAGCTTCATTTGAGGAAAGCTTTACAAATAAACTGTAGCCAAATGCCAGGGCTCTAGGAAGACTTGACTTTCAGGCAGCCATTTATAAAGGAGGCTTAGGGTATTTAACAAACTTTCTGTTTAAGATAGATATCCATGGGGGAAGTTCAAGCCAAAATACTAGAAAGCATTCTCTCTGAAAAAATACAGTAATTCTGCTATGACTTAACATGTCTGAAAATGAGGACAGCACCTTAGCAGAGCAATTTTCTGACTGCATCAGTGTAGATAATTGCTAGACATGACTTTTGGCATGTAGAGGTTATAAAATTATTGTGACTGAAGCCTTCAGCTGAGGTGGTTACTCTGTTCTGTACACATGACTTGCTGCTTGTGCTATGCATTAGTGTCTGCACGGCTACAGGAAGAGGACTGATAGGAGTACACCTTGCTTGGGAACTGCTGGACAAGGTATAATCAAGGTTAAATGCTATAAATAAGAAGGCTTATCCCAAGGGAAACCTGGAATTTTCTGATGTGAGGAAAACTTACTGAAACTCACATTTTTGTAGTGAGGATTGAGAGGCTTTCTGTGATGAAAGAAATGATTCTGAATGTGTCAGTGTGAGATCCTTTTCCAAAAGATGACAACAAACATGGTTTTACTCCTTTTCCTCCTGGAGCCAGATGTGAAATACTTGAGTGGAAGGATGTATTTGTTAGGAGAGTGTGATGTCTTGTCCATTGTTCTCAAGGCAAATGCCCTACAGGCTTGTTAGTCAAGCAATGCTACTGTTGCAGCTTTCTGCTCCATTTTCAATGTGTTGAACATCCATGACCTGCTGGGAGGTGTCATGTGCATTGGGTTTTCTAAAGGCCTGAAATTCTTAAGGTCCTTGGAACTATTGGAGTTGTTCTTTGCCAGCATCAAAATGATGCCAGCCAAAATCTCACATGAAGCAGGTGCCTTTTCCTCCCAGAAAATACAGGTTATTGGCAAAGAGTACTGCCTATCTGTCAGGGTCACTAGCCACGGAGGGACAGGGTTACTCTCAGATCTGGAAAGAAAACTGTTCTTTTCCTTTTGCTTTAATTTAAATGCCAATAATTGTCTGAAAAGCTTTTCATTCTGACAGACCTCAAGTGCAGCTGCAGGGCTTTTATATGAATCCTCTTCTCTGCTAATAACAGACCACTCTCCCTCTGTGGAGTGCAGAGGTTTCAGCAAGGCTTAGACTCTTGAGCCAAGAGTCAAACCTTGGAATTGACTCTTACTGCAGGAAGAACATGGGTTGGATGAGACCTCCAAAGGTAATCTGGTATAAACCCTTTTGCCTAAAACAAGGCCAGCTTTGGAGTTAGTATGTGGCTGAGGGCCTTAATGCAGTTAAATTTAGAAAATCTCTGTGAGTGGGGATATCAGCTGTCCTGTGACCCTTTGGCAGCTTCTGACTGTCCTCACTGTGCTATGAAGATGTATCTATAATTTCCAAAATCTAACTGAACTTTCCCTTATTGTAACTTGTGTCCATGGCTTCTCTTCCTACCACAGTGCACCTTCAAGGAGTCTGGCTTTATCTTCCCTGTGGTCTCCAGCTTTTAAAGGTGTAGCTAAGACATTTGTTAGTTGTGGTCTTCTTTCTTCCTTAAGATGACATGATTAAGATGAGAATGGGCAATTGAAATCAATGCTGGATCAATTGGATTTTTTGAACAGACTATAGTGACCTAAGTTTTGACAGTTATTTCAGATTAATTCAGGCCAAGATGAGGAGATTATGGCAAAGCATTGACTTACAGGGCAAGCAAACACAAATATCTTGCTAAACAATGTGTGCTTGGAGTGTCAATACCTGTGAATGTGGCTTTTGGTACTCTTGAGGATAAAGGACTTCTGTTGTGACAGTCCTAAGACATCATCCAGATCATGTAGTCTTGTAGAGAGAAGATAAATCAGGTCTAGAGTTGTTTGGTTTTTGTTTGTTGTTTTTTTTTCTTGAGGTAGTGACAGTGTGTAGGAGGAGTAGAGGATGTTGTCTTTGTGAGAAAGGGATTTAGAGAAAGTAGATATGCAGAACAAGAGGCATGTATCTCCCCTGAGGAGAGACTTTGTAGCTGTCAAGAAGTACTGATTTACAAGAAAAGGACTGTCTGTAACTTCAAGATTGGGTATTGGGTAAAAATGGGTGAGGGAGGGAGGCTGGCAGTTCTCAGGAGCTTTGTGTACAAAGGGGGCTGCTTCTCCTTCATCTTTTAAGTCAATAAAAGTTTATCTTTGTCTATGATTGAAGCAACTGAAATGGGAAGCTGTAACCTAAAGAGCAGAGGAGGTACTTCCTTCCCTCCATGCCTTGTCATCAGATCTTTCCTTCAAAGCTGGAGGGGAGCTTCCAGGAAGCGTTGGATTATGCTACTGTACTGGGCTTTGGACTGTGCTCTAGATGAAGAGGAAGGTGATAAGTCTGATTTTTGTGTTCTTTTCTTGGGTTAAGGTCACATCAAGATCTCAGGTTATACTGAGAATGAAAACGAGAGGCTTTCATAACAGCCAAACACCTGCTTTTCCTTGGGGGTACTTTAGAGTGGTGGGGAAGAAATATGTAGATAATAATGATCAACTTAACCTTTAAAAAAATTAACTTGCTCAAAATGCATGAAATTGTGTGGTGGGGTTTTTTTAACCCTAAACACCACCACCAAGTTTGAAAAATCAAATGGCCTGTGATATTAAATGAATGACACTGCAACACTTAAAATTTCAGGTCCCTCTGAACTGCTTAAGACAGCATCTGCAACTCTCCCAGCAGGTGCAAGGTTACTGTGAACAAGTGTTACTACTTGCCTTGCTTGAAGCTGTAATGGGGACCTTTCACCATGGGTGAGGAGTAGGGGAAAGTGTTAGATGAGGTGTATGGTGAGAGAGTGCAACCAAGTGCAGCATATCTCAATAGTTTTAATATGCTTTGTTCTTGGTACCCATAGAAATGACTTAAGAGATGCTGATCACTATTTTTCTGTCGCCCTGCTATTTGAAATGCTGTCCTAGGAAGTTGTGTTGTAGTTGTGTGCAGTGTTAGTGTCCTTCACGTGGCTTCACGTTTATCTTGTGGACCCATTGTGGCACACCCTGATTTCAGAGTGCAGCTCTGAGCAAGTGGAGGCTCTCTCGTGGTATTTTTTCTTCCTTTAGCACAATGATTGAAAAAGTTCTGTGCATTGATTGATGTCTCTACTCTGAGATATTGATTTGGTTTGTTGAAAATGGTCAAATAAAATAAAGTAGCATTTGGTTTGGTGCAGACTGAAAAATTCATCTTTTGCAGGCTCTTGGTGATTAGATCACACTGGGCTTTTTTCCTCTGTGTGTCTTTGGCTCAACCTGGCACTAAAAGCTCTTGTGATACCTTAGCTGAAAGAGCTCAGATGTGCTTGAAGGCCTTTAAAACAAACAGAACATCATCTCCCTGTGCAGCATTTGTAGATTAATACAGTCACCTGTCCATTTCTTGATCCCTCCCATAAGAGGCAAGATGTGATATATTTTTTTGCCTAAAAACCAGACATTCTAGTCTTCCTGATACAAACAGTTGTGAATTTATTTTTGCCTTCTGACAAAAAAGTTAACAACAAAAAAAAACACACCAAAACCCCCAACCCCTATATTTTTCTTTTGCCTGTGAAGGTGATTACTATAATTACTGGAACCTAGGGTTTTGATAAGAATTGCTGAACAGTCAGCTGAATGACATGAATACCTTTCAATTTATTTAATCCAATTTGTTAACTTGAAAGATCTCCACAAAACTTGAAGCTGATCTCCAGACATGTTTGAGGACTACAGGCATTTTAAACTCAGGCAGGGCAAAATTATTTCTTGGTTGGCAGGAGAGTAGACATACCTCTTTGTCAGGGGGATCTTGTATGAAGACTTAGCCTTTTTAGACTTGAATTTTTGGGTCTGTAACTTCCAAGAGAAGCTAGATAGCATCCATGCAGCTGAGGAAAGAAGGGCTGGTGGTTCAGGGCTGTGCATACACAGCAGCAAGGCACTTGGAATATTTTCAGAAAGCATCAGGTGAAGATTGAAGAAGCCCTTGGTTCCTGACTGGTACTGCAGGAGAAGGAATGCAGAATAACTTTTTTTTAGCCCAGGGGAGTTGCTCAGTGGTCAAAGCACTGAGATAATACCAAGTTTGCACTGCAGAATCCTTTCACTTCTGAAAGGCGAGCAAGTAGGTTTAAATAACTCTTAACAGTAGCATAATAGCCAGCTGTGACTTCCTGTGCTGGATGAAATTTTCCTGAGAACATAGGCAGTGCACTAAGCAGCTCTTGAGCTCTGGACCTGAAAGGCTTTGGGGTGTGCATGATCCACGCTAACACTGTTGTGTATACAACTGCATGTGGGGGTCTTCAGTAGTGAGCACTCTTAACCTTGTGTCACCTGAGAGTCATAGGTGATGTTCCTGCAACTACAGGTCCATTTACTCTACATCTGCCTACTTGGACAAAAAGATTAGTCAGTGCAAGACACGAATGGTGGCTGTTCAGACAGTGAAATGCCTGGATCTGTGTTGCTTGTTTGCTCCAATGTAGTGCTGTTGTAATAGAACACTTTCAGCAGGTTAAAGGCTTGTTTCAAAAACAGTTGCTTTGGCCTTCACTATAGTACTAAATGATCTTGCTCTGCTTTCTGTGAAATAATTTGGTTTTGTTGCCTCCGTGAAAGGTATTTCAACTGTTTGGCAGAAGAATAAACTGACATAGCTTTAAAATAACTTCTTCAAAATTGCAAGAAGCCTCTTAAAATGAAAAGAGGAAAAATAAGCTTCCCCCATACCTGTTAATGCTTTGCTACAATAATAAATTGCCCAGTTCTGATGCTTTTATTGCTCTGTTAATGGCAAGTTCACTTTCTGATGTCATCTGATGAAAGAAAAAACAGGGTTCCTTGTGACTTCTCTTGTAATCTCTGCTTCACACCAATTCTTAAGGAAAATTGGTTTAACATGAGCATAGGGAAAGCTAATAGATTTAAGGCAAGAATATGTTTGATTTGGAAGTTTCTTAATCCTGAAGTTTTTCTTGTAAAATACCACTCTGTCTGTTGTAAGCCGAGGGGTCAGTGTTCTGTTGTGGGTTAGCAGCACATCATGCAGCCTCAACTCTGGTTTTTAGAAGAGTAATTTTAGCTAGCAGTATTGTGCATCTGCTTGGACTCCTATGGGTGAAAGGTGGGGGGATGTTGATGTAGTCCAGATCAAGAGCTTTCTTGTTAAATATGGTTGTTTAGCTTTGTCATAACAGTAGACAAACTGGTAATGGCCAGAGTCTATGATGCTTCAATCACTCTTCAGAATCAAGATTGAATCTCATGGAAAGAGACAGGACTCATTACATCAGACAAGTATACATCAGAAAAATATTGATGCTGATGAGGAGCCCCTGGTGAGCTATGAGGCTGGATGGTCCAGGAAATAGTTATTCCCCTCTTATGTGCCCCATCAAGTCACAAAGGAGCATAAGGCTTGCAGGGTGATCACCTGGTTATTCCCATCTCTCCAGCTTCAAGTGTTCCCCTATCAAAGTGTTAGCTCTGAATGTCCATAAGCATTGAGGTGTCTCCTGGGTAGTTGGTGGTTGGCCTACTCTACAGTCACACTCTGATCCTCTCCTGGATCAGGCGTGGTGTATTAGGAGGCATCTCCCAGGTCTGTATTTTATATTGCCACTCTATGGTTTAAGGGGCGCTTTTACTGGGTTTTTTTTATTCCATGCCCGTGGGAATGGGACTATGATATTGTCATACAGTGAAGCAAACCATGCTTGCAGATCATGCTTAGTATGACTTTTTTCAGCTTAATTATTTTATAAGCGCAGCTTTCACAAGGGAATGTGTAAGGTACGTGAGTTAAGGTACCCTAACCCATGTATAAAGCAAGTGCTACAGGTTTGGACAGAACTTCATTAAATTTTGTCATCTGCTGCTGCTTTGCATTTCTGCTGTGCAAGGTGCAGGTAGTGGGTTGGCAACACCTAGAAGTCCTACAGTGAATGCAATTGACGTACTCTTGAGTGTCTTAGTAACTTTATACTGTCTGATAAGCCACTTTGTCCTGAAACAGTTGCTTCATTCCAGATTGTGTAATTTAAATGGATTGAGGGGTGCCAACAGGTTGGGCTGCAAAGTGTGCATGTGCTGTCTTATACCTCCCCTAAAGAAAAGGGTGGAGGGGGGAATATGTCTTCTGAAAATCTAGGTTGGAAAGCACTAAATAAGCTACACGAGTGCCTGTGATATTCAGGGCTGTTCAAAGTAAAATTGTATTTTGTGTGAGTGTCTCTTGTTGTATTGTCTCATTGCAGGGCTCTAAGTATTGCTAAAGTGCTGTTTCCATGCTATAAATTTCTAGAGTTAAACAGAAAGCAGGTAGAGCCACCTCTCCAAGAGACCCTATAATTACTTTTTTTTTTTTTTTGACTACTCAAGGCTGGTGTTTGTCTTTTTGTTTGATGCTGGCAGGTAACACGTAGCAAAAAGGCTTTTGAAGTTAACACCTAATTAAGATGGATGGAGAAGGTCACAGCCCTGGTAGTGCTATTGGTTCAGGCTGTTGGCTGCCTCAGTAAGACATCAGGGAGAAGATTTACAGGGAACTGTTCTGTGCATCCAGGATGGGAAGTGTTATTTAAAAATCAATTGGTAAACAAAGGTCTTCAGTTGTGCATGTGAAGATAGCTGTCTGCCCAATGCAAAACACAAGGCACTTGGCTTACTTACCTGTAAGAATATACTCATTTCTGTTCTCCTCTGATTAAAAACAGTATAGGAGGGGCTAGATAAGCATAGGGGCCTTATCTAGTGCTTATTAGAATTTGTCTGTTACTCCACAGATATAATAATACTTCTGATAGTGACTCATTTCCAGTT
>JANHGN010005339.1:0-17547 GCA_024605025.1 Megaceryle maxima | reverse complement strand
CGAGATCTGAGAATGATGATCTGGAAGGTCCTTATTTGCCCTTGTCAGAAGTACCATGTGAATCTATCATTGCAGGCTGTCAGATTAGTTTCATCTTGACTGGAAGTTCAGTAAGCCAGCAAAAGTTAGGGTGGTTTATTGAAGAATAATTGCCTGTCTTATTCTTATCTGATTCAATAGTCTACAGAGCATCTTTAAAACAGATTGTCTTGTCCTGAAACTTGAAAGAAGTGTCCCTCTTACTTACTTATTTACCTTGGGTACAGCTATGGGTACAAAGTTTTGAAGTTAGTGCTTTCATTCAAAGAGCAGCTTTGCTCTGTGTGCAGGGAGTGATAAGAATGTGTCTGAAATGCAGACTTTCAGAGGAACTGGGATCAGTCATGTCCTGACCATGGTGCAGGTTTGCTCAGTCAGAGCTAATTAGTCTTAATTTAAGCATCTGAAATGGCTAATGGCAAGTAGAACTTCTCTGAGGTGTGGGAGGTGAACAGCTATCAAGAGTGGTGAAGTTTTATATGGGACTAAAAAGAGGTCAGAAATGCTTCCCCCTCAACCAGTCTTAACTGTCCACTTAAGCAAATCATGCTCAAGCCTGTAAGTGGCTGAGCTACCACAGGGACAACTCTCATCTATTGTCACTAGTTTGCCATTTATTTTGACTTGGGTATTCTGGAAGCTCTTGCAGTAGTAATGCCTGTGATATGGTAAGTTGTGTTTTAGAGAGGCATTAGAAATAGTGGTTGGATCTAGACAGCTTTACAAACCACAAACTGGAAACCTCTATGTGAGAGATCCTGTAACTTCTGCTTGCTGCTGGTGGCTTCAAGCTCCAGTGAAAGCTTACACCTTACAGGCACAAGGTGTTTTTACTCTGTTGTGAGAGCATCTTTAGGAAGTAGGAAAGTCTTGCTGGTCAGTACTGCACATGCTGGGAACTATTTCTTTAGCAGTGCAGACTGTGGGGTCTTGCTACTGATATTAATGATTTGCTTATGCCTGGAGCTCACTTTGTGCCACATCATAATTGAAGGCTCAAGACTAAATTCTGGTAAGAGCACCGTGCAGTCTGCTGAATATACATTCCAAAAATTGTCATCATCTTCTTCCTCAGTCCTGTTTAGAATAGGGAGGGAGTTTGGAGAATGAAGGTGACATGAATTGATACCTCTGGATGTGCTGAATTAGTGCTTGCAATTTACCTTGAGCTTTTCAAATGAAACATACTATGAAAGTCAAAATACCAGTTAAAATTAAAAAAAAAAAGACCTGTTTGGAAGATATATGTGAATTAAGTATCTGGTATATGTTTTCAGTTGAAGCCTTTGGGGCAGATCCTCAGCTTAGAAAACTGTCTGGGGCTTGGGGGAGATGGGCAATGGGAAAGCAGAGATCTGCAGGTGCTTTGCAGTGAGTGTAGGTGAACTCTGAAGTTGAGAAATGAGCTTTTGTGTGTTCTGATTGCTCTTTGTCACTTCTTTTGAGTCTTGCCACTGGGTTGGTATTAGCTGTAGAAATTGTCTTCATGAAGGTGTAGAAATGTGTCATAGGCTCCTTTTTGTTTTGCTTGCTAAAAAGCACTGCATGCTGGGCAAAGTAAGACAAAGTGGTGTGTGTTTACAAACTTCAGGCAGAGAATAGAATAACAGGATCTTTGTGAATTATTCTGTACATAGTTTTAGCTTCCTAATAGAAGAGCTGATCTCAACCAGTTTTGTTCATCAAGGTTACACCAGCTTGTCAATTTTCATGGCAGAGTTTTTCAGGAGACCTATGACAAGGGGAAATGAGCATTTTTATGAAGTTAGTAACATGCCTTATTTAAGAATCAGGCCATTTCAGTTTGGTCTTCAACTATTAACTTCAGCATCTGTAATAATCATGTCACACAGCTTCAAGAAATATATTTTTTTATTAAGGATATGGGGGGAGGAGGGAATAATGTTGCTGGTATTTCATTTTGTTTTCTCCCTATGGTGGTTGGGGAGGGGAAAAAATCTGTCCAGTTTTTAAACTTGTCTGACTTTAGTCTTGCAGACATTGCTTGTTGATATGTTGTTCTTTACCACATCAAGAAGCTCTTTAGTAGCTGGTATCTCATCCCCAAGGACAAGTCCCTTTCAATCTTTTTGATAAAATAGACTGATCTCTCTTACTAACCATTGTGGCCTTAAAACAAATACTGATTCTTTTCCCTAGCATCTGTCTTTATTTTCCCTGCATCATCTCTGAGCATGAGTTTTAGCAATTCCAGTGAAACTGTCTGTTCTGCCATATGCAGTGGTGGGAAGTGCTGTTCCTGTGTTTCATACATCCTGGAAAGCCTTACTGCTTCAGAATTGCTTGGATAATTAGTGTGTTATTACCGGTTTTGTTACTGACCAGTACAACTTATTCATCCCCCTTGACTTCTTTTCTTACCAGAATTTCCCATTCCACAAGTAGAATAATAGAATTGCTTTGGTTGGAAAAGACCTTCAAGATCCAGTCCAACCATTAGCCCAGCACTGTCAATCTCACGACTAAACCATGTCCCTCAGCACCTCATCATAGCAAACCTCACACTCTTTCTAGAAACATCATTTGGTGCAAAGTTGTACCAAAATGCTTTCTGTGGGACTTGACATGTGCATGTTGAAGCTCTCCAGACTAGAGGACGTGACTGGCCTTTGATCACCATTTACCAATTCTCCAAACACTTGTAGTCAATGTATCTAGGCTTATCCCAGATTGTTGTTACACCTATTCTCCCTTACTGGAGAAGTCATGACAGAACCAACTATAGCTCCTGAATGACAACTAATCTTGTGGAGCCATCCAACTGCTTACTCTAAGTGTTGTATTTTCCATGTAGCTTATTGTATCAGTCAGGGAATTGATATTAGGGAATGATGTGCATCATTAGACCAAACACCTTAAACTGCTCAAAATATCTTGCATCTGTTAAGGTCAATTTTATGCATGGGAATCTACCCAACCTTCTATAACTTCCTGTCCCATAACTCTTCCTTAGTTAAATAGTTAGGCCTGTTTTTCCTTTTTTTTTTTTTGTGTGTGTGCAAGATTTAGCCCATAGCTCAACCTGCCTTTGTGTGGCAGAGTCATTTCCCTCGCCTTATTTGGATATTGGAATGGTGTTATTTGTCCTCAGATGTAATAACAATGATACCAGCATGTCAAACATGTCTCGGGGTGTTTTCAGTGAGTTCCTGTTGTTACCCTTTCTGAGTTGCTCTTGATTGCAGCTGCATTATGAAGTACTTCATCTTTCTCAAGTGATATGAGTATACCCTCCTGCTTCTTTCAGAATGTAAACCAGAAATATTGAATTTTTCTGTCACAATTAGCGTTTCCTTCTTATGCAGTAATGATATGTCTCATTACACTTTAAAACTGTCACACTTGCCCCTTTTGCCATGGATTTTCCTTAGTGTCTTTTGATTCTTCTCTAAGTTACTCTACATGGTATAGTCTCTCCTGTATATTGACCACCCTCTGTGAATTTGTTTGGCTTTATTTTGAACTGCTTTCTTCAGTTTTTATCTGAAGCAGGATGGATTTTTCTCTCCAGTTTCCTATTTCCTGCTATGGGGAAGGTTGGTCCATGCTAACCATATCAGAGGTGAGAATGATAAAACTGCTTAGATGGGAATGAAATAAGGCATCGGGCATCAGTGCAATGCTATGTACAATTGACCTATGGCATGTGATCGCCAAGTGTTATTTAGCCATTGAAACTTCATGCTGGGTAGTGCTTAAAATATTATTTTAGAGCATATCAACTTTTAAGAAACTTCTTCTTTAATGTCACCTAAAGGGAATTAATTTTAACTTTCATGGAATTTATTGGAAGCTTAATGCTACCTTTGAGTCTCTTTAAACTCCCAGCCTAATTTCTTTTTCTAAATGTCATGAATACATGCTCAAGTGCTGTTGACTTTCTATGAGAAACTGACTCCAATATCACTTTCAAAATTGTAACAATCCACTTTTTCAAATTGATGCTTTTTGATGTTGAATGGTCAATTGTATATCACTTAACCACATGGAGCACAAAACGTGGCAAGATGGAACCGGCTCATGCTCTAGGTTTGATGTTACGGGTGTCTCACTTCCAGGGGTATATTTATTTGGGGTAAGAGATACTAGATGTTTCAGGGGACCAAAGTTGTAACAGCTTGTGATCATTGGGAGTTCTTAATCTGATGTTATTACTGAATAAGCTGGATTTTTTTATAAACTTTGTGTGTGGTTTTTGCCCTCAAGTTCAGAGGAAATCTTGTTTTACCTGAAGAGGGAAGCAGAACTGAAGACCTTCTACTTTCCCTGAGCTATTTTGTTACTGTATGATATAGACAGTGGAATTTAGTCTGACTTGCCAGGCCTTAAGGCTAAAAATAGTTCACCTGTCATGTAAGGGAAAGTTTGGATTTTAACTAGTAGTTTGGGAAGGCTTTGAGATAATGTAATGGGGGGATGTCATGTAGGTGAACGTGCTGGACTATATAACCACCACTTTATCTGGTTTTTATCCTTCCTCCAGCAGCAGGTCTGCTCAAGGACTGAAACTGTGGAAATCCATTCCTGCTGTCCAAAGCAGTAAGAGCTGGGTGAAATGCTTCTGAACTGGAAGTCACTCATGCATGTATTACAACTAGTTAGCAAAATGCCCCGTATGACCCTTCCCTGGCTATATAGGTATCGGAAGTTGTGCTTTTTACCGTTTCCCTCGTTAAGGTATTGCTTTTACTGTAGACTTAACAGGTTTATTTCGGGCTCCAGCAGAAAGCAATTACTGTAGTTACCAAAATATTGAGTATTGATCTAGAATGTTCAGCTTCAGGATTTCTGGGAAAAAAATTTTTCCTGTCAAAGCGGGCTTGTGGTATTATCTTCACCCAAGAAAACCCCAACCGAACAAAACCCCAGTGCCCCTTCATCTCCATAAGAAATGCAAACTGTGGTTTGAGACATGTCAGGGTGGGTTTTGTTGGTATGGTGTGGGGGGTTGGTGTGCTTTGGTGTGGGTTTTTTGGTTGGCTGCTTTCTTGAGATCTTAACTTTTGGTATTGCAGGGGGTCTCATTTTCCTCCTTATGTACATTTTTATGTAGGGAGATTTGGTGAGAGACTAGTTCCTCTTAAAGGTGAGATGAAATCTTAGCTAAGGATACTCTTTTCTCTTTAGGTTTAAGTTTAAATTCAGTCTTGTATTTGCCAAAATTGATGGCAATGCTCCTTATTAGCTTCCTGGGCACACAACTCTTGGTGGCTTCAACTGCAGCATAGCCTGTGGTTGCTTACAGGAATCGAAATAGTGCAACAAATGCTGGATAGATTACAAATCTTCCAGCAAGCACTGGCTTCTAAATGCATTTGCTTGTTTAGCTCATTTATGTGACACTTGTTCCATGGGGCTTTTATGAATTTTGTGAACTACTGAATCTGGACATGCCTATTTCAGTAGATATAGCTCAGAAATAGCTCCTTGAATGAAATGCTTGCTCAGTGTTAAGAGTAACCAAACTTTGGCACTCTAACCTGTTACGCAGCTGAACTCTGCCAAGTGCAGGCACTGGGTGGTCTGTGTGGTCTGAAGCCAACCAACGGCAGCAGAAGGGACTCCTTGCAAGGAACTGCTTTCAGAAAGTGGTGGGACTGCTGCAGGCATCCACTGCTCTGTCAAATGAGTCAAGCACGTGGGAAGTCTATGGCTGGTTTAAACAAGTAATTAAAATATTTCCATATATTTTTACTGGAAAATGGGCTTTTGGAAAGCAACTGTGATTGTTGTGTTTTTATTCCTTGGCTTTTGTTTGACTGCTGTGGGCCATAAGGGTAGTGATAAAACTGTAGTAACACTGTAATAATTAGAGGCTTTAATCCTGGTTCTACGATGTACTACTTTAGTGTGCTGGGAGAACTTGACCTCTCTGTCTGTTTTCCATCTGTAGAATGGAGATAAGGATGCTACTCTGTTTGGCAGGGTTATTATAAGGGTAGGCGCTTGAATGCGTATAAAAGGATGTTAGCTGAAAAAGAAGCTTAAATAAAAGTTTAGGTATGCCTATATGTCATGTACATAACCAGAAGAATTTACGTTCTTAGTTTAAGAGTGGGAGTATGAAAGCATACAGTCTCGTAGCAGGAGGGCTGAAAATGAGGTTAGGTGCTTTTATAGAGAACTCTCTAAAATTTTCTCTTCTACTAGGTGGTAAAGCTGATGCTTTTGGGTACAAGAGATCCTTGCCACGTTCCCAGTAGGGGACTGATTCTTCACACATCTGAGTGCATAGCCACTTGGTAACTTCCTAGCTAAAATGTTTTCTTCCATCAAAAGCTTAGAGATTTTGTGTTGTTGGTTGTCTTTTTGTCTCTCTTTTTTGAGACCTTAAGTAAGTGAGCTGGAAATATCACCAGCAGCTGTGATTCAAGTGAAATTCCTGCTGCTAATTACACAGGCTTTTTGCTAAAGGTGGTAAATAGAAATCATTCATGGGTCCTTAGAGGCCTCAAAATCACTCAGTATTCATGGTAAATATATCGGGGAGCTTCATAAGAGAATCATTTTAAAACAAAGCCTGGTCAGCTGTTTAATAATTTACTGATAGTGATAGCAAGGAGAATATCTAATAACTAGCAAGATTGGCTTTCAAGTAGAAGATAAATTAGTGTTAGAGGAGTGGCTTTTTTTTTGAGGAATCATAATTACTATTAGGGAATCACTTGGTCATTGTGTCAGTTCTTGATTACTTTACAAGCACTTAGCAAGGCAAAGATACTTTATTTGATTATTTAGGAAGCTGCAAAGCCAAATTTAGTCATATGATACTTATCTGAAATGGGCAGCTCTCAACTTTAAAATCCAGTCTCAGAACAGAAAGATCTTTGATGTGACTGGGTGCAATATCTGATGCCAGTCCATAGTCACTGGTCTGACGTGATGGGACACTCCTTGACTTTGGCCAGCTGTATACAGCTATTTACAGTATCACAAGGTGTCAGGGGTTGGAAGGGACCTTGGAGATCTTCGAGTCCAACCCCACTGCCAGAGTTGAGTTTAGCTTGAGTTTTAAACAGTAAACTTAGGCTACAGGAATTCAGTGGGAACTACAGACTTGCACAGAAAGGTGATACCATCCTATAGGATCTGATGAGGGTGACTATGGGAAATCCTGATCACAGCCTCCAGAAGAACATGAAGGTTGGGTGGAAACGGAAATGTGAACAGTCTTTGCCTATATCCTTCAGGCCTTGGGTCTGGCTTTGGTCCAAGTAGCCAATGCAAGTTGGCCATTGTAATGGCCAGAGCAGAACATTTTGGTAAGTCTGGGTGCTTGTGGAGAATTTTCAGGGCCTTAGATAGGGGAGATCAAGAACATTAGTGTGGAAAGTGTAGGGAGTTGGGGGCTTGTGCCCTTGTGCTAGTCTGGAGGGTTCATCTACAATAGCTGTGTTTACCTGATGGTGTTAGATGGATCGTGCCAAGAGGTGGGATGGTCAAAGGGGTGAGGTAAAATGGAATTCATTAAAGGAAAGGGTGAGTGGGTTCTTTGAGTTTCCTATGTGTCCTTTGTCTCTAGCACTGCACTGGCATGAGGAAGAAATTGCTCCTTTGTTTCTAAAGCTAATAAAGCTCTGTTGTGTGATATTGTGTTCCTGCCTCTTCTATTAATGCTACTAATGATGCAGAGCTGTAGCATTGAGAGGAAAATATGGCCTTAATGAACCCTGATGAATATTTATGTCTTATAAAGGAATAAAGTTTGTTTGGCTATTTTTTAGGGAGAAAGAGTGAAGGTATAATAATTGGTTTATGGTGCTCTATATTTTTCCAAATAATTAATAAACTTTATGCTTAGCTGTGGTGCTGTAATAAATTCCTAACAAAAAAAATATTCTATCACTCTTATAAACTTCTTCATAGATTTTTATTAGATGAGCTTCATTAGCAAGCCATTAAAATGGGTGCTCTAGATTTTTCAAGTTTTCTGTACACTTCAATGGTTTCCTGAATGAAGGAGTAATGGATGTGACTCAGTCACAATTCCTGGGCATGTTGCTGGGGCTGGTGTTTAGCAGACTGGGCAGGAGGGAAGTTCTACACCTCTTGCAAGCACTCGCTTCCCTTAGGTGGGCTCGGATCCCTTGGGTACAGCTCATCAGAATGAGTGAGCAATTTATGGTTAACTGACCTAACACACTGTCATAAATTTTAATATGACTGGTTTCCTCAAAATATTTTCTACCTTTCTTGGCCTCTTTCTCCTCCTAGAGAACTTCTCATAATGATCACTTCTGGGGTACATCCATGTAGTGACAGAGCTGCTACTTTTATCTGCAAAACAGAAGTGAAAAACCTGCTGTAGGCTCACATGCTACTGGATGTTTCTTATTTTTCTGTTCTGACAAGCTGTGCTTTTGTAAATTTGACAAGTTGGAGCTGTTGAGAGCACTCTGACCTCTGTTCTTCACTGATTAACTTAAATGGCCTTTACTCATATTTTGGGGGGGGTTTATCTGAGTTGAAGTTGTGAAGTGTACCTTGTAGAATCTTAACTTTCAAGTAAGGATTCTGCAATTTCTTGGAAGGATGACAGTGAGGTAGTGGAAGAACTGAATGTGATTTGTCATACTGAGTTTGATATATTGGGGGGAAAAATTATTTTCAGATATGTTAGCTAGAGTTAAACTTGCCATAGCTGTTGATTCTTCCTTCTACCACTAAAAATCAAGGGAAGATAATGTGATATCTCTTCCTCCAAGTAGAATTGGTATCAAGATAACTGGAAAATATACATGTATACTCAAGGGTAATAACTGCTTCAGTCACAAGCTAACAGGTTTGCCTTTGTGAATTTGGTGTGATGGAATAACTCAAGTATTCTTATGATCATGCTCATGCTTCTGCTTGAGCCTCTCTTGCTTCTGGATAAGCTTTGGCTGCAAAAACACACACTCCTACTAATTGATTCATTAGCTCATTAGGAAGAACTGTTTGGCTTTATGGGTGCAGCAGTTTGTGATTTAGAACAAGTGAATGCTCAGTAAACTGGGGAGATGGTGACAGGGCAGCGTAACCAACACCTTCTGACAGGCTTCACTGTTTGGTTGTTAGTCACATTTATTATAGCTGGTTTTGGTAGTCCTGTTGCTCTAGGCATCATATACACAGGGTCTCTGTGCCCAAGAGCCTTTCATTTCCAGAGCAGGTATGTGAACAGTGTGGTGACTGTTTAACCCAACCCATCTCCCCGTGCCTAACTCGGATGATGTTAGGAGATGAACTCCAAGGTTCAAGGTGCAGCTGGTGGGGAGAGGGAAAGGCTCTTCCATAGGACAAATCAGTTTGCTCTATGATTAAAATCACCCCTTGTGGGTACTTCTGTTTTCACCACCTCTCCAGTGAGTATGGGGCAACAAGGCTCTTAATTTAGTTGCTCGAACTGGGATGAGCCCTGGTGAGAGGGAATTATAAAATGACAGTAAGTAGTGTGTGAGTTCCCTTATTTTTAATTAATTTGCTTGAGGTAAAAATAGTGGTGGAGAATGCAGAATTGTATTGAAATGGTGTGGAGGAGCCAAGGGAGAGAGGAAATTAAGATGAAGGAGCAGCACTGCGGGGGGAAATCAGGTTGAAATTCTACAAAGGTCTCTAAATACTTGAGGGTGTCTTGTAGTTTCTTAGGTACCTCTGGTTGTTATTCTCTTTGAACTGGGCACTTATGGTTTCCAATGGCTGAGTATCTGAACATGGTTTCTTCTTTCCCTTATTTACAAGCAAAATGCACATTGATAGAGGGATGATTTCCTCTCTTATTTGGATATGAAACTAAAGCACAAGGTCTAGGTTGAGTTTCTGCTTTCCTCAAAGAAAAAGTAATGACCAAGGATAAATAGTATGCTGTGTGGAAGGGGGAAAAACCTTTCATCCAGATGTGCTGATGCAGTCACCCTCGTTCTGTCACTTCTATTACTGCAATGCGTGCTCTGTCATTATGCCTAGAGTTGGGCAAAAGCTGGAAAATTGCATTTGAAATTCATTGTGCAAGATTGTTTTCCTGAATGTGAGTGACCCTGAAATGCCTTGACCACAGTTTTTTAGAACCACTCATTAAAGCAGAGCTTGTGCTACTACCTGCTCCAGAAACTGGGCTTGGAGTAGTCTTTAACTGGAATGCAACTATTTGGCCTCCCTTACAGGTGACAGATCTGATAGTTATTGCTGAATCCCAATAGATTGAAAACTGTGATGATACAATATCACTTCCAGATTTTTTTTTTTCCTGAGGTTTCTTACTGCAATTGGAATCAGAGTTGTCTGAGGTAGACAGCAACAAATTTGTCTCCTACCAGCAGGAGCTGTTCCCATTTCTTGTGATTAATGAAAAGGTACCTGCTTCCCCCTTTAATAGAAGCATCCTTTAGAACATAACATGTGTAACCACCTGCTTGATAATACATGTGTAATACAGATCCCCATTTCATAGTGTTAATTCAAGAAAATTTTATATTGAGCACAACATGCTTGAAAGCTTTTGATGAGAAGTGAGCAGTGTCAAGGACTGTTGCTTGGAATGTATCATGGTACTTAAGTGATCAAAATGCAGGTAAATCGTGAGTTATAGCTGTTAACTGCTTTAGAAACAGCTGAAAAGAATAGAATTTGACTAGAATAGAATTCCACACAGGTAAATATGCTCAAGGTGCTACTGAGTCAGAAGATGGCAGTAATGACACTAGCATCCCTGTCTTTGTTCTTTACCTTGAAAATAAGTATTGTTAGCACTGTTAGAATTGTGAACTTTAAAACAGCGTAAGCTCAGAGTGATCTGGAAAACACGGAATAAAAATAAAAGCTTTGCTAAGCAAGTCTCCCCCTGCCCACTTTGTTCCTTCAGGCTCAGCCCTGTCCTGCAGTCTCGCTTTCAGCAAATGCTACAGTGGATTCCTGCAAATGCTGCAACTCCTATTCTGGATGCTTAGGAAAAGCCTCTCTATTCCTTCCAAGGCCTGGCTGGGTATCTGCTCCTGCTCTTTCCTTCACTCCCTTGCTGGGCTGCTGATGCAGGCTCCCTTATGGCTGGGTCTGATTTTTCTGGCCCTGTCATCTCAACCTGCATATGAGGAGCTTTCTCCATCGAGAGGGTGTTCGGGTGTTTTCAAAAGGGAAAATATCCCTTCACCCAGTACAGGGTTTCATCCATCTCGAGTCAGTAGCTGGCATGAAGAGCCAGGTGCTGCCTCCTCTGCTGTTCAGCCTTTTAAAAGCACCACAATGTATAGTAAAGTACAGGAGGCAGGCAAACAAAATATTGTGCATTATGGCCACTCTCTGCAGTTTCATTAATTTTATCTATAAATAGAGCTACAGCCATGAAAAATTGTGGTTTGTTTTAGAAACACTGAAGTACTCTGACCCTTATTCTATTATATAGGAAGATGAAGAGCTTAAGTTCAAAATTCATTGCTAATGGAGAAGAACTGTCGGGCTGCTTGACATTTTCAGACTATTTCCATGTTGCTGCCTTGCTGTACCTTTCTACTTGCTTATGTCTGCCTACAGAATTAATATATTGCTTTTCCATGATAGGGCATTGTGAAGATAAACTCCTAGATCCAGACCCTTTTGGAGTTTCCTGGAAAGAGTCATATTGTGTTTGTGTATAAAGGTGAACTTCTGTTTCTAAATAAGCCCCCTGCCAGCCGTTGTTTTCAGCCTTCAGAAAGGAAGAAACTTATTGAGGAGGATGATGCATAAGAGATCAATGCTGATGTGTCTGACATTGATTAATGATTTCATCATGTAACCAGATTAAGGAAAACAGCTGGTATCTGTATTTCTGCACACAGTTACCTGCAAATGTGCTGATAACTTGAGAGTAGAAAACCAAAGTACTGCTTAAAGGGTAGTGGCCACTGTGTAGAGGTTCTTCTCCCTGATACCCACTGAGTTGGCCTACTGCTAACTCCTGGGTTTTTAAGGGGATAGGTAGCTGTGGTATAGGAGTCTTTTTTTGTTGGGTGTTTTTTTTTTTTGTGGGTTTTTTTTGTAGGGAAGGAGTGTTTATGTGCACAGGTATATTGTGTAAACATGGGTGAGCCCATATTCTTGAATTCCAGAATTGAAACACATGCTGGAGATGGTTTTATTTTTATTTTTCCTAATAAAAAAAAAATTGAAATCAGGTAGACAGATGAAGTTGCAAGTGGTATCAAGAGATTGGCTCAAGGAGTGAAGTCTCCTTTCTTTAACCCTACCTCCATCCACCTGTGACATCCAAAAGTTAACAGATCATGCTCTAGTCCCACATTTACTGTACACAACACATGTGGATACTTTAACCTGCCCTCTGAACTTCACCTACAACTTTCACCTGTGAATCCTGCAGACTGATTAGTAAGGAAGATATTGTAAAATAGGTAGTTCTGTAATGAAAGCTGCAAACTGTGTTTATTTGTAAGTATACACATAGTGCTTGCCCTGGGGGAATAAAAAGTTTACCATATTGGATCAGACTGATGTTGATGTGTACAGAGCTTCTCAAAGGTAAGACTCTCCTTATGCACCCATTGGGGGTGTGATGCTGTCTCATAAAATGAAGCCTCTCCCCTGTCTCTAGGAATCTGCCTATGCCCAGATAGTTGACTGGCAGTCATGTGTTGGTACCTGTGCACCACCAAACAAGTCTGTAGAACTGTGGGATGATGTCTTCCTATCTTCTAAGTGGATGTGGCTTGTGGAGTGTTCCTCTTCTTGTTAGGAAGAGGAACTGTGGTGTCAGGAAGTGGAGCAGAAGTAAGCTGGCTTTCTCCTGGAGGTATGAGAGATGTTGTACACCCTAGAAGGGATTGAATGAGTTCCTCCACGTTTCTGTTCTAGTCTGGTAGCAGGCTTGGAAATTTACAGATTAATTTTTTTGTTAAATATTTCAAAACCACATGTATTGATTCAAGTCCATGAGCTGATTTTTTTTATATAGGTTTTCTTGGTTAAATGCATTTAGTGTCATAATGTGACAGTGCCTTCGGATGTTTATCCAGGGGCATTTTGGGCGAGTAAAACTAAATTACATTTTCTTCTCTCATCTGACACAGTGAGGGAACAGTTTTATGGAGTCAAGAAGCCTCGAGCTACAGGTTCAAGAAAACTTCAGAACTTATGCTAATGTTTTTCTTTTAAGCCACTTGATCTTGCTTGAGTGATTAGTAACAGCAAAATAAGCTATGATGATCTACAGTTAGGATGGGATCAGACCTGGAACTTTGCCACTTAAAAAAAAAAAGTGTATAGGACACAACCCAGAAATGTAGAGTTCTTGCAAGATCATTATGTAAGGGGTTTGTTTATTTTTGTGCTGGCTTGAAGGCCACGGGTTACATAAAAGCATATGCAGTCACGTGCATTGCTTCTTGGTCAGTGTCAGTTCTGGAGCACAGTTTGTCCCTGCTTTGCTTACTACTGGACCAATATTACGGCTCTGTTTGAATTTCAGCAGTTTCCTTGGCTATAGAGGAGTTATACTGATGGTATGTCTTATTTGTTTTTAAATTGCACATCCCTGATCTGCAGCATGTTTTCTCACTGCCCTTCTCTGGTGATCCAACATTTTCAGTAGTTGGATTTCATTCCACCATTATACATCCAGTTCCCTAAGATGCTATCATCTGGAATACTTTTTCCAATCCTCTTGTTAAACAGTTTCTATTGACTTTATGAACATAGTCCATTAGAATCTAACCCGTGGTATTAATTAAACTTTAACAAGGCTCTAGAAGTACCCAACTGTTTAACCTCATGTCCCTGTGACCTCTGCTTGCAACCCAGTCTTGTTGCCTTTCTCTTTTTGGGTAGTTTTGAGTACCACTGTCTATTTTCCTAAACAACATTCAATTAGATGTGCTGCTAAAACACTGGTAGATGTGACTGGATCATACTTGTTTCAGTTAGAAAATTACCTGTGGTGGGGTGTGTTTTGGTGGTGGGTTTTTTTAGGTTGGATCTGCCTGATTTCAATTTGAAAATCCATGTTGCAACTTTTTTAGCTCTGTGACTTTATTCCTTCATAGTTTGTCCCAGCAAAGGCTTTTGTACACTGTGGGAAGACAAAGTGGCTCCAGAGCTGATGCTGTGCTTGTTGTTCAGCAGTTAGATTATTACCAGCTCAGTGCTGTCATTAATGGAAATTTCACTTCAGGGTTTGTGTATCTGATTGATTTTAGTTTACCCTGTCCTCAGTCATCCTGCATCTTATTGGTGGTTTTACTTTCTCACAAGAAAGTGGTTTTGAGCTCAAACAATCCTTTATGAGGTTTTAGCCTAATTTAGTTCAGCCTAATGTTTGGCTTTACACTATTTGATGTCTAAGACATAGTTGTCTCTTCTGATCAGTCATTTTTTCCAGATTCTTCTAGATTTTTTTTCTAGATTGTTTATTTCTAGACTCTTCCTGCTTTATCCAACTGGATATACAAGGATCTTCTAACGTTTGCCTTGCTTATGATGCAGATCTTTTTTCCTCAGGTTGACACCTTTCCTTGGAAGAAATAAGTTTCTCTGCTTTCCACTCACTAAGCTACTTTGGTCTCTGTAAATTACTTGGTTTATCAAACTTTTGTCATTCTGAATGCAAATTCCAGACTTGATTTTTGTTTCTTCCCTTTTTAGTTTATATGAAAACATCTGGTGATCGCTTGATTTGGAGTTGTTTTTCTACAGCTTGTTCTTTGCTACTGTTACTGGCACCACCTCTGTGTTTCAAGGCTCTGTGTTGTTGTCCAGGCAATTTACTTTGATAGAGAATTACTCCAGCGGTTTCTCATTGTGCCTACTGTGCTGGATTTTTTTACTACCTACCAGGCTACTTAAGTGATGTTTCCTTCCTCCTTGCTGTTCTGTTCCCTGCTTTCCCTTTATCTCCAATTGTATACTTGTTTGTGATTGTCCTCATAATCAACAAAAGATAGCGGTGTGGCATAACTTTTGAAGTGTTGTTGACACCTAAAGAAAGGACCACACTTCATTTTGTCGGGGGGGTGGATTTGAGTGAGATATGTGGATCTCTCAAACTCAACTCTGGATAGGGATGCTGAGTACTGGTGATGGGGGAGTATCAGCCACAAACTGATGCAGTCTGTGCTGGCTAGCAGGTTAGTGCTCTTACCTGACCAGACAGGGGTTGCAAGGGGAGATTATTCAATGGTGACTTCAAACTATCAAGCTTGGCCCTTCCGTGCTAAACCCACCATCCTCCTTACCTGATAAACACCACAGCTTTTTTGTCTTTTCTACTCAGAGTGTGAGCTGGTGGGGCGTGGGGAGGGAGCTAGACATGCGCTTGGTGTTTGCAACCTTCTCTCTACTAGCTGACTGTTCTCTCCATGCTGCCTTCAGGACGGCACAGCCCTGCTGTCCAGCTTTGCTCTGCCTGTGGAGCAGCACAGGAGTGGGCTGTTGCATTTCAGCCCAAGCTACCTTTGCAGGGGCAACAATCTGTCCTGAGTAAGACAGCATGTCAGGATGGGTCCTAAAAGACATCCAGAGCCCTAAAAGAAAACCCTATCATAGAACGGTTTGGGTTGAAGGGACCTTAAATATCACTTAGGTTCAACCCCCCTGCCATGGAGAGAGCATCCCCAGCCTTTATGGGCAAATCTGTTTCACTGCCTCACCAACGTCACAGTAAACAGTTTCTTCCTTGCATGTATTCTGCATCTAGCATCTTTGTTACCCTTTGTCCTGTCACTACAGTCCCTGCTCATGGTCCCTCCCATTCTTTGACAGGCCCCCTTTAATTACTGGAAGGCTGCAAGAAGGTCTCCCTTGGAGCCCTTTCTTCTCCAGGCTGAACAAGCCCAGCCTGGCCTCAGAGAAGAGGTGCTCCAGGTCCCCAGTCACCCTCATACTTTGTGCGAGTTTTAAATCTCCTTAGCGCTCAAGTATTTAATGTGAAATGCAAACTAGTAGTTTGACATACAAGCCGGCATTAATGGTACCGGCTCCCCCCCGGTTTGGGACGGGACCCTAACAAAGCACACCTAAAAGCACAAGGGGAAAAGCTCTTCCCGCTGCTGAGGAGTCTGTGCTGCTGATCTGAGCTCTGCTTGCCCGGCTCCTGCTGCCGGCGGCACCTCCCTCCCCGGGGGAGCGGCGGCAGCCACGGCCGGTGCAACACCCCCCCCTGCGGGCGGGCCCGACGCGGCGCCGGCCGCGGCGTTGGGAGGCGGGGGCGGCTGGAAACAACCACGGGGAGGGAGGAGAAGAGGTTGAACGACACGAAGAGCGGTATCGGATTTAATGAGGAAACGGTGTTCTACGCAATCTAAAGCACGCCGGGCAAAAGCGTGCCCAGCAGCGCTGGAATTTCTGCTGAAAGTTGAGTCACTGTCTCAAATACTCCCCCGTTGTGTCAATGACTAAACAGGTGCCTTTACCTGGGTGGTCAGGGCTCTCCTTTTCCTGTGCAAATTCGAGCTCAGGCGGCTGATCGATCCAGAGGTGTATTTGGTGCCTTTTCTCTTAAGAGTAGCGTGATTCTTAATTTTTTTTTTGTTGGTAAAGTTGCCAAGGGAAAGCAATTTTTAGAATTTTGTTGGAGATCGGGTTTCTGCACAAGCCCAGGAGTGCAGCAGGACGCGGTGCCATTCGGCATTTAGCAGTTAACTCTAGAGAAAAGTAAAGTGAATAAGGGTGAAAATGACTGTTCAGCTGCCCCTACCTGACAGCTGTTCCTAACACCCGCTCTAACAAAGGACCCTCTGCTGAAACCCGGTGCCTGTCGCCCGCCTGGCTCTAGAGGAGGGTCGCTTCTTCGCTTCCCCTCCCCGCGCCTCTCTCAGCCACAATTCCCGTCCTCCGCCTAACGCAATCCCTGCATTTACTCTCCATCCCCGCTGGAAACAGGGCAGGAGCAGGAAACCCAGATTTGCTGGCACGATGCTGTACTTCAGCCGCTATCCCTAGGGGAGGTGTGTGTGTGTGCAGCTGGGCTTGGATAGGGATAAAAAAAAAATCCCCAAACCCAGCCCAGACACTGAGCAGCCTTTCAGTGCTTAGGGGAGAGGGGCGGGGGGGCCGGGGTTGCTGCCCCCCGCCGCGGCGGGGCAGCGGGGCCGGCTCTGCGCGGGCGCGGCCGGCGCCGGGCTCGGGGGGAGCCTCCCGCCCGCCTCCCGCCCGCTTCCCGTGCCTCCCGCCGCCACTTCGGCGGCTCCTCCGAGCAGCAGCACCGCGGCTCCGGCTGAGCTGCCGGGGCCGCCGCCGCGCCCGAGCCACCAATGCGGGAGATATTTGCAGGGAGGCAGCGGCACCGCGGCAGCGGGGAGGGCAGGTGAACTCCGGGGAAGGATGACCGGCGTCGCCGCGATCGCCTTTCTCCTGCAGCTCTTGCCCAAAGCGGAGGGACAGGTCTTCCCAGGTGAGTGCCGCCCGCTCCCCCGCCGAGGCTGCCCGCTCCCCCGCGGCCCGGCTCCCCCTGCTCCCTTTGCCCCCCCCCCCCCCCCCCCCCCCCCCCCGGGACCCCCCCTCCTGGGGCGAACCAACCCCCGGGCG
>JANHGN010005338.1:17585-29462 GCA_024605025.1 Megaceryle maxima | reverse complement strand
CCCAGGCTGGGACTGCCCCAGTGCCTGCTCCACAGCATCAGTGGTGCTGGTGATGTAATTACCAGCAGGGGGGTTGGCTTCCATACTGGTTCTGTATATATTTGTATATATTCAATTTTCATCATTATTATTATTTTAATTTTCATTCAAGCTGTTGTAGTTTCCTTTTCTAATTGCTCAGTCTCTCTCTCCCTTATTCCTTTTCTCTTCCCCTGTGAGGAGGAAGGGGGGTTAACAGAGAGCATCTGTTATAGGTCTAATGGGCCATCCTGACCCTAAACTGTGACAATTGTGCATATTGTAGTAACAATAACATTAACAATATATCATTGGGCACACTATTAAAGAGAGCTATGGGACAAATGTTACACCACTCTGACTATCAAATCCAAATAGACAGGGTGGTCCTATTTCCATTTTTACAGAAAAGGAAAATAAATATTGATTATTTGGTTTGCCAGAATCACAAAATAAGCTGAAACAAGGATTGTGCCTGGTAAATTCAGTTTTCCTAACTTTCTCAGATTTCATCCTATTGCATTTACAGCAATATTGTACTGTCTTTCTGGATATACTTCCCTCACTTGCATTTTGTCTTTTGGGAAGCAGCAAATGTATTTATTTATTTATTTATTAGCAGATAGTTGCATGTATGGCATCATAATAATTACTTTCAACAATTAACTATGCTGTGTCTGTGGAACTCTGCTGCACTTTCAATATGAAAATGTAACCTGTGGATTGCTGTGATTACTCTCCACCTACCTCAAACACAAATTCATTCCTGGTGTGAGTTTATATTTAGCATTGTAGAGGATATGACATAAAAGACTTGCTTTCTGTCATCCTGGTGGAAGCAATAATTCTGCCAGACTATTAAATCTTTTCTTCAAAGCAAATTAACTCCTTTTCATTCAACTTTCAGGACTCATGGTACTGTTTGCAGATGTGAATGAGCTTGTGGTTTTATCCATAGCTTGCTTTTTCATCAGGTATAATTATTGCCTTTTTTATTTGAAATTTTAAATATAATGATTGCAACTTCACAGATAATGATTTGATGGATAGTGTACCTATTCAGTAACAGTCTGAATGAAGAAAATATTTCTACATAAGTGGTATCAGTTAACTGTGCCATACTGGATTGTGTGACTGACAGCTGACACTGAACTTCTGCAAACCTTGTGAGAATGAGCAGCTGCATACTGCAGAGCAATAAACAAATGCCAAGCAAATGAGTAAGTCCCCAGACATTCTCACAGATCTTTGCATTTTTTGTGTTTGAAGAACTCAAAGAGAATGCTCCTTTTACTGTAAGCTTGTTGTGGGGCTTAAAGAAGACAGCTACACTGCCTACTTCGCTCATCCAGCTACTGGCTGCTTACAGAAGTCTCATACTTTTTCACTATAAAGCATTCCTTTCTTATTCAGCCTTGTTACCAAATGATTTATATTAGATTATTTATTCCTTTGTCAACGTCCAGATGACTATTAATTTCATCTCTGTTGTAACTAATTCGTATGCCTGGTACAGAAATACTGCCTAAATATCTAGAGAACTTGAGAAGCTCTCAGTATGTACCATGACTTTGGCAATCTCTTGCAAAAACACAGACTGGGAACTGACCGTCTGGGGAGCAGCTTTACAGAAAAGGCCCTGAGGATCCTGGTTGACAGGAAGCTGGGAATGAGCCAGCAGGCAGCATGCCTCCATGAATTCTTCATCTGGCAGCAAGGAAGGTCAATCCTGGGCTGTATTAACAGGAGCACAGCCAGAAGGTCAAAGGAAGTGATTATCCCCTCTAAGCAACATCTGTTAGCCTACATCTAGAGTTTTGCACTCTCATCTCTGCCCCAGTACCAGAAACTGGAAAGAGTTCAGTGTAGTGTCACCAAGACAAGACAATCAGGGGCCAGAATGCTTTCACTTATGAGAAGGAACTGGGCTTGTTCATCCCCTACTTACAGGGAGGTCATCAAGGAGACAGGAGCAAGCTCTTCACGGTGGTGTGCAGTGACAGGGTGAGAGACAATGGGCATGAAACAAGGTAAGTTCAGTCTGATACAAGGGGAAACTTTTTCCCCATGATAAGAGTCAGGCAGTGTAACATGTTGCCCAGAGAATTTGTGCAGTCTTTCCATCTTTCAGGGTTTTCAAGATGCAGCTGCATAGCTCTGATCAACCTGCGTGACCTCATAGTTGAACCTGCTTTGAGCAAGCAGTTAACCTAGGGAGCAAGCAGTTAACCCATCTTCAGGGCCCTCCTGAATTACCCAGTGATTTTAATCTGTAGTAACTACTCCATGGATTAAAAGCAGAGAAGGTAGCTAATGCAGGCTGAACTACCACAGTAAAAAGGAACTTGTGACAGATCCTGGAGGTAGAGTGCTGACTGGGTGGCAATAACTAACTCTCACCTTCTTCAACCTGTTTACACCTGTGCAAGGAGCACGTGGCTGCTTACCATTGCATTCAGGTTAAATGATTTCAGTCTTGTGAACAACAGAAATTAAACTCTTACCTACCTCAAGATTCTGCAACACTTTAAAAGTGGTTGCAGCTATATAAAGATGTCTCTTTACAATAAAAAAAGGGTAGGGAAATTCAGGTAGTACATTTAGGGTTTTTCTGCCAATTGTGATACTTTAAAGAACTGATGGATAATTGTCCAGTGTTTCCATTGTAATGACATGTCACTGACTAGACCATGAAACAAAAATATTGACACCAAACAATATCACTAAGTTCAAACTGGACTTCTAGATAGGTCCATAGGACTTCTGGAGAGCAAGTCTGTATGTTTACTTAGAAAAATGATTTACATTAAAGGGAAAAAAAAATTAAAAGAAAAAAGAGAAAGTCTGTAATATATTGTGCTTTTAGAAGAAAATAGCCTTGTTATTATGCATACAGAAAGCTGGTAAAATGGACTGTATGTTAAATATTAAAAAGTCAAATGCCTAACTATATATTCTGTTCTCCAGCACTTGGATATTAATTCACAGTGGAAAGAAAAACAAAGCCAAAACATTTTAAAATCACAAGATCAAAAATACTGTTAATATTTCTTTAACATGCCTTTTTTTCCATGTCTGGGGAACAAAAGATTGATTTTTTTTTTGTTCTTACATTGCCAGATTTTGCCCTTTGAAAGAATTTACGCTCAGACAAAAGTTTCTTAAAACAACATACATGCATAAATTCATCATGAGTACTTACTGATGAAGGGATAAATAGTGCCTCAAGATGCACAAAATATTCTTGTCAGTGGACAAAACTTCTTACAGTTGGAGATCAACTACATAAAGAAGTATTTATTCAGAACAGAACGCGTAAGGTTCCCTATCATCCAAATCCAGGAATCAGAATGTGATTTATTGTTTCATTTACTTCTGATAATTTAGATGAAGTAAGCAAAACTGGTATAAGTTTAAACTGATTTGACTGAAAAAAAAGATATGGATTTAGATACAGATCACCTCCAAATGTTTACATGCACAGGTTCAAATAAATTTAATTAAATCAGAGAAGGAAAGTGACAGTTGCCATGCCTTCTGATTTTATCACTAATTAAGTTTACCAGTGTCATAGTTAGTGGAAGTCTGGACAGGCACCTTCAGCAGCAAAATGATCCAGCATATATCCTTAGCTCCCAGCAAAATGTTCTAAAGCCCAAGAGGTAAACTGGACTGGGATATAATGGACTTTTCTTCACTCTTATTTGACATGGGCTGCTATGCAACTGACAGTGTAAGACTGACAAATGTTAAATAAGGAAGAATATGTCTCTGAGCATAAAAGAGGGGTTTATTTTATGTTAAAGAGCTGTCTGATTAAATACCTCTATTTGCAGTCTTGTGTGCAGATGTGGACATTACCTTTCGTCTCCTCTCCTTCATCTATGTTATGGCTGTAAAATGGGTATCTAATTGTGTATGGGAGATTCAGGACACACATTTTCTTTCCTACATCTAGAATTACAGATTCAACTCGGAAACTAGTGTGATTCCAGACTGCATATTACTGTGGGCACCTCACTTGGGATTGTGAATTTTGCTGTTACAACCAAGCTTAGATACCTTTCTGGGCTCCTTGCCCCTGTTTTTGATCATATTCTGCAGTCTGTTCTCATCTGAAAAGTGTTTGTGCCCAGCAAATGTATGGGTACTACAAGTGCACTGTGGCAAATCTGTCTACTGTTGGTACTTCCCACTCTAAAATATTCTCCAGTCTGGAATAGACAGCAGCAATTTCAGATGTAAACAGTAGTCTAAGAAATACAAATTCAACGTGAACCATCCCACAAGAAATACCTAGATTTTTAGGTTTCACTAGTAAGTGCTTACCACATAAACTTGATGTATTTCTAAGATCTAGTTACCTTCCTCAGTCCATTAACAGATATTTTACAGCTAACTAGTGTAGGCAGTGTTGGGATTTAGTGATCAAATATAAACCTGTCTTCCTAAAAAGTCACATGGGGGGAATAACAGACAACTTGTTGAATTCTGTTATTGAGAAATTTAGTTTGTTTCCTGTTTGCTGAAATCAGATCAGTTGCATCTAATTTTCTTCCTTTTAAAGTACTCTACATATTTCATCATTTTCTCAGTTGTTTCCTCTTGTACATATACATTTTAGATTTCATAAAAATGGGCAAAAAAAGATGTAAAGATGAGAACTGACAGCAAATGGAACTGCATATAGGTATAGCTAATATATTTACACTCTGTATTCCATATAAATCAATTAAAATTAAGAATATAAACAGGTATGTGCATTCTATATACATGAAACCGTACACATTTATGGTTCAAGATGGTGAAAAAGCTCATAGATGTGTACTACATGTTTTAAAAAGCAGGACAATAAAATATTAGTTTCATTGTGAAGGATTTAAAATTAAGTCTGAGAGAAAAGAATATTAAGCACACCACTCGATCTGAGTTTGTTGGTTGATGTGATACGGCAAATGCTGAAATTAATATGTGTATCTTCCCTCTCATGCTAAAAAAGCAACTGGTTGTAATAACTCTGAAACAGATGAAGACATTGAAGTGTCTCAGATAACATTCTCTCCTCTTCTTAAGATACTAGATAAATGAGTCTGTTCTTCACTAGTGTATCTTTCCTGGATTGTTTCCTCTAGATCATTCATTGCTGTACTCGCTGATTATTGAATGGGCCAAGTCTTTATTACCACACATAAAATTCCATCAATAAATAATCAGTCACTCAATAAACTACTCCTATCTTAGCAGCCATTCTCTGCTCTGACTTTACATATTACAAATCATCCTTCCTTCAGCAGATGAAATAGGTGCAACTAGTTTGGTATCCTTACCACATTTACTTGGTAGTTTATATTCATATTGGGTAATGACAAGCAAACATGGTAGCATGGGAAAGAAATTGCCATCTGTTTTCTAAGAGTAGAATATTTTACTGTAAGTGAAAGATGAACTGTTTGTTTTATGCTCAGAGTAAATATAGAAAAATAATCTGTGGGAATTAAAAAAATTATCATGGTCAAAAAGGCTTTTCTTGATTTTAATTAAAGGAAAAGTGAGGATGCTGTTGTAGGTTCCTACTTCTTTGCTATGATTCCCAGATATAGATCCAAACCATGCTGTGGAGTGATGCTGAACACTGTCAGGTGAAAGCTCAAGTATTTATGGATATTTGATTATCAATGAATAGTAAGTGCCTGGAAATTATAATGACTGCATAACTTCTTGACTGTCTGCAAATAGTTTAGGCATTTGAGCATGGTAGTTAAAGATGTCTAACTTCCAGAAACGGCTTGAAGTGGATGGTTTAGCCCTGCAAAAGATTGAAAATCCATTGTTCAGCAAATGTTGGCTTTTCTATAAGTAACATCTTGATGCAGTTGCATTTGAAACTTGTTTGGATAATTAAGTGTGAAGCATATGTGTAATTAGTCAATTTTTTAGTCAGTCAGCTCATCTGAACATGGGGAGTAATAAGGATTGTCAGAAACAATAATAATTACAATCTGTAATACCCAAACACCAATCAGAGTAGTGTATTCACCTGTATCATTTTAAGGAGCCAAATTTATAAAGTCAATTCTCCCTGTTCTCTAGAAGAATATGTGAGTGAAAATCACACTGAAAGCTTAGGAAGCCGAGACTCCTCACTGATCTAAATCAAATTAGTGTATAATGACTTCTGCAATAACAGTACCCCATTCTTCTGGAGATAGACCACAAAAGCACGGACTCCTACATCCCTCTTCAAGGTCTGACCACCAGATCTACAGGAAAGAACTTAATGTATTAAGAAAAGGCAAGCATTTGATCAGAAAAGCTGTGATCTGAACTCCATTTGACAAAAAGCAATAAATAAAATGCAGCCATTGCTGGCTGTTCCAGTCCACCTCAGGATCACCCAGCTGTATAGATGTACTACAGTCAGGAATGATGACGCTGAGGAGCACTAACTGCAACAGCAAGAACTAAGTAAAGCTTGTGCTAAAAGTGTATCTTTTACAGATTACAGGGCATTTCAGTGCTAAAGTGGGAAAATAGGTTAGTGACTAGAATGTAATAGAGAGATGTAATTTGAGAAAGATCAATGAACTCATTCGATTTAGTTCAGTTTGTCCTTGAAATCAGTCTGGTTTAATGCCATAGTATGAGAAAGTAGATTTGGAGCTTTCTCGATCAGCCTCACTTGAATCACATTGCTAACATCATTGCATAAAACCAGGACAGAAACCTCGCATTAACAAAGCAAGAGTATGGCTAGATGCTGATACAGTATAGATCACAAGTAGATTGATCATTGTTCAAATATGTAACTGAATCCCATTAGCCCACCATGTGAAGCTTCAATAGTGTCAAGCAAGTTATCAAGAGATAAAAGAAGTGCCAAAATGAGCAAGCAGATGAAATAGATAACATAGAGAGAAAAAATGTCAGAAACGTAAGCCAGGAAATGAGCTGTGGGAACAGATTGGAGTGTGAATCACTGATGTTATAAGGACTTACATTCCAAGGAAGATAGTACAAGAAAAAGACAGGAAGAAGAAAGTGTTGGACATGTGCATAATTAATTGTGAACCACAATATACACCCAAGATTGAAAAAAGTTCTCTTGTTAAAGGTTGAACAGACCTCTGAAGTGCTTTTGCCAGTCTAAACAAGTTGCAGACATCTTTGCATCAGCTGGTTGTAAGACAGGAATATGTAGCTGTGGACTGTAATACTTAATATGGAAAGTTTATGTCTAGGCTAGATGTAATGAGCCCCATTAAAAGCCCACATCATTGAAAGAAGTTATCGAGAACAAATATTGTTACTAGAACTTTTTTTGGGGGGTTTTTTTTTTTGGTTGTTGCTGATATAAAATTTACCAAAACTTACACTCTAACATTTCAACCAACTTCGTGTCTTTTATTTTACCTTTAAGAGGTTGATCATGATAGAGCTTCCCTTTCTTCTGTGTTTTACATTATACAATGTAAATGGATTCTGACCTGATGGTAATCTGTGAATTCTGCTATGAATAATATGAAATTTGATGATAAATGACATAAAGTAAATAACAACTACCATCTACCGGAAAAGTTGGGCAGAAAATTGTTACTTAAGTATTAATAAAGTGCAATAAATCCAGAATTTTTTTGCTGATAGTTTGCTTGCTAAGTATTTAATACAGCATCCTTTAAAGCATGCAGTAAATCATGGACTATATTAAAATGTGGTTGGGCCCTAAACAGTGGTCATTTTCTAAGTGAAAGAATTACAAATATAAAATGCAAATAACCAGTGAATGAGAGTATATGTACACTGAGTTTGTGGTGGTACTCTAAAGGAACTCTGTCAGGGCTTGCAATGGGAGAGATATCAGCTTTGCTGACACTTGGAAACAGACTTTCCTAGGTACACAAAACAGTGCCAGGAAAGTCATCCCACCATCTTTTTAATTTATAATTTCTTTGAAAGTATTGATACACTATAATAAAGGCTCATATAGTCCTTGGATACCGTAACAATTGGATTCTCAGAAGTACTTAAGACAGAAGGATGAGACAGATGGATAATTAAACCTCTAGTGATGTTTTTCTTTCCTGGATTATAAATAAGTTTACATAGCCCTTACTGCTGTGCCTGATATTTCCTTCTTAATTTAATTTTTTCTATTTTTTGATGCATTTTTTTGTTTTCTTTTGATTTGGTTTAGCTTTAGACTTTATTCTAAAGTAATGACAATTTATATGATTTTTCAGATAGTCTTCCAGCAGGGCTGTATAAAATGCAATCATACCTCATGGATTAATACTAGATCCATATTCAGATTATAAATTTTCTTTCAATACCATTTATCTATCTATCTATCTATCATGATGTCATGTTGCAAATTGTATCTTTAGTTTGCTATCATCCATAGATTCATAGAATCATAGAAGCATTTGTTTTAAGAGAACTATGACATCAAGCCCAACCATTAACCCATCACTAAACCATGACCCTAAGCACCACATCTGCATGTCTTTTAAATACTTCCAGGGCTGGTGAGTCCACCACTTCACTGATCAGCCTGTTCTACTGTGTTGATGGACTCCTTTTATTGTAGCTTGCTGTTTTCTGAAGTTTTCATTTCTTCTTCATTCATTTTCTGATATTCTCCCATCTTCAGGATTAGGATTTAACGAGCAAATAGTACATTATATTATCTTAAATGCAATTAAGTATGATTTGATATAGAATCAAAGAATGGTAGGGGTTGCAAGTGACCTCTGGAGATCATTGAGTCCAATCCCCCTGCCAGAGCAGGACCATAGAATCTAGGGTGGGTTACACAGGAATGTGTCCAGGTGGGTTTTGTAAGTCTCCAGAGAAGGAGACTCCACAACCCCTCTGGGGAACCTGTTGCAGTGCTCTATAACCCTTGCAGTAAAGAAGTTCTTCCTCATGTTGAGGTGAAACTTCTTGTGCTCTAGCTTGCATCCACTGCCCCTTGTCCTATCTCAGGGCACAAGTTAGAAGAGGTTGTCCCTTTCTTCTTGACACCCAGCCCTCACATATTTATACACATTCATTAGATCCTCATATGATTCACAGTGTGGATCTACCTTATTTACATTTCTGGATTTATGTGTGCAGATGTGCTTCCCATGTTATTCAGTTGCCTTTAACAAACTTAGCCAAAATTGACCTTTTACCCCTTCCTAGATCAATAATAAGAACATCAAATAACTGCATTCTAAGTCACTAAGTCCCAAGTATAACATTTCTTTACCAGTCTTAGAAAATGCACAGGAATTAATATTCTAGCATGAGGTAGTTTTTATTTTTCACTGATATTTTCCTTTGATTCATATTTGTTTACTACGTTAATGGAATAATAACAGATGCCTTTTTATTTTCAAAATATATCTATAGCAAAAAGTACAAACTACAAAGAACTACTACTACTTACCCTTCCAGTCTCATTCTGAAAGTCATCTGGCTTATTGATTACTCATCTGACAGGGTTCACAAACGACTTACTTCTAACACACTGATAAAAAATAGGTCCAAAACATTCATTTGATGTAATTATTTGATTATGAGTCTATATTTTCTAAATGAGCCTTCCTTTTTCTTTATCAAACTTTTAGAATTAGATGTATTACTAGCATTGTTTACATACTTTATTTTCTCTAGACATAATTCCCTAGGGAGTCTTTGGGTATATTATTTGAATGAGAATTGACAAAATAAGCTCATCATCAAAGAATGTGGTCAATATTAATATTACCAGTAGAAGAAGATAATGAAAAGTTACCTAAACAAAGATACTATATGATACACTGAAAAGAAAAAGTGATCTGTATTGGGATCTATTTTAAATAATGCAGATGATATTAAATGGAAAGAGATCCCAAAACATTTTACAGTGATGAATACATTTTAATAGAAACCATCAGGCATCAGTTTCAGAGCTATTGAAACAAGTGCGTGAAACCAGAGTAGTTTAATGGAATCTGATCACGATTTAAAAACCCCAGACCAGTACAGTAGTGGATATTTGGGAATAAGTATAAGTCATTGTTGACTGGCCTGGAGACAGTCAAAACCACAATGGAGACAGATTAATTTAAAATAAAAAAAGACCTAGGCTGTATTTTATATTATGAAATTGAACATAGTTTGGAGAGAGAAAAAATGTGTTATATATCACATAAAGCAGGTACAAACATGAATTTCCTTACCACTATCTGTGGTTGTGAAATTTCCCATGCAGATGCTAAAAATACCAAGGAGAGAGGTTCTTATAGATCAAAGAACAATCAAACTACTTTTTTTTTTTTTTTTTCCCCAAAGGAGAATCAAGAAATAATCACATCTTATTAATCATTTCAAGGATAGTCACAAAGATGGTGAAAAGGCAGATTGGGTGAGACTGTCAAAAAGTATGAAAAACCAAGAGCAGGGAAGCATAATAGTGCAATAAAGATAACAAGGCTCAAATAAGTCTCAGGGCATCCTGCATGACACAAAAGGCTACTACTTTCACAGAGGAAAATCACTCTTTGGGAAAATTTGGAGAAAAAGACTACATTATTTGGTTAATACAAAAGCCCCCTTTCAGCTTTTAACAGAGAATAACCGATATTTTACATCTTTTTATTCAATAATCTGATATTAATTTTTGAAATGACATATAGAAAGGAGAAAAAAAAAAAAAGAAGCTAAAATATAGCCCTATTGCATTTCGTTAAATGGAAAACATTAAAGCAATTTTAAGAAGTTTCCTATGATAAGTAAAATTGCACTTAGATGTGCACAGATATTCCCACCCATTGCTTGTAAGAAATACAGTATTTATTCTAAAGTTTCATTGCAAACCTGGAATGGAAAGTAAGTCAAATACTGTAGATGGCTCAAGTTTTTACCTTAGACTAGTTGAGAAGATAAAATATTTTCTTACTTTCTGAATCTAAACCCTTCTATTTTCTTTATGACCCCTAATTATGAAGACCTGAGAAATTAAAAAATTCAACAGGAGGCCAGGCCCTTCTGAATGTGACTCACTCTAAAATAGAAAATATTTTGGAGTGCTGCTTAGGAATGAGTATCTGTCATTCTGTAATATTCCTTGCATTCATTTGCATTCCAGAGTTTCAGAAACAAACAAACAAAACCCCAGAACATCATCAGTTGTGAGATATTTACAACAGAGTAAGCAAAACAGACTTTTCAGATTCTCTTTGTCCCTTAGTGCTTCAAGATGAAGAAGACAACACTTTCTTTAATTAAGATTAATTGTTTTGCTATAGAAGCAGCAAGATATTTGAACATGCTTTAGTGCTGTGACTTTGTGGCACTGTTAGGATTTAAAATAAAAGAAACACTTCTTCCACTTTGACTCCAGCTTCAGTTTATAGTAAAAATAATATTTTCATATTTGGGAAAAACACACACGTGATGAAACAGATTCTGATTTCATCTACAGGCCATCCAGAATCTTTCTACTACCTCAGCATGGTACTTGATTTACTCTTTCCTTAACGTTAGCTTGAAGCCCCACACTGTTACAACATTGTATGATGCCAAACAAATGTGATAGAAGCAGGAAAGATTACAGCACAAATTTTTTTTCTACATAATAAAGATTTTTGTTATACATCATGTATGCAGTAGATAGGTTTTGCATAGAGTCGATTTTTGGACAGAGCATGAATGAGAGCACAGATTCAGACTGATGATCTATGCCTTTGTTAGTGGGACCTGTCTGCTAATATTATTACTGTTGCTATACATTATTATTATTATTAATTAAACCCAGCTACTTGCTTAAGCAATTACTGGGTTTTGGTTGGGTTTTTTTATTATTTTTATTTTTAATTCCTTTTTACTTCTCCT
>JANHGN010005338.1:0-12471 GCA_024605025.1 Megaceryle maxima | reverse complement strand
AGGAATATTTAATATGGAAACGGTACTATTCTATGTTTTCACAAGGTAATTCTATACAACATAGCATAGCTTTTATCTGGAAACTATTTTTTTTCCAAGTTTTTTAAAAATTTCTACATATTCATTAAAAAAAAAGTTAGTAAAAGCTTATTAATAAATTTTCAAAATGAATTTAGGACTAGCTGACACTTTCAATTGAAATGGAATGCTTTTGTACAGAGCATTTATTCTTAAGAGAGAATGTGAGAGAAGCAAATGCAGAATCAGTACTATTAGTGTGTTTTGTTCACCGATATGGAAAGTGTAGCAACTAATGTCCAGACCTGAAGTCAGTCAATCTTGCCTTTAGAACTCTTCCACCTATATTCAACCTATATATCCCATAACCTGTTGATCAGGACAAACATCTGGTTTACATGAAACCTTCCCAAAAGTTTCAAGTGAATCCTCCAGACACAGGGCTATTGACTATTGTGAGAGCTGGTTTTCCCTTTTCTGTTCCTTTTCCTTTTTTTTCAAGTTTTGATAAGGCTGTGCTCGAGAGTGAAAGAAATCTCAATATTTTCTCTTTTTTTCAGGGTGGAATACTTATTTTCCACTCTTGTAACCATATAGCTATATCAGTATTATTTAGTTCTCATTTCAGCTGCAGTAGGATAAATGTGCTCACCCTTGAAGTTGAGAAGGCAGATGTAAAGAAAGACAAGCTCAGACAATTATAAATTAGACTGTCTGCATCAGTTTTAACATCAATGACAAAAACAAAGAATGGAGCAAATAATTAAAGAAATCTGAATGCATATAAAAGATAATAAGAAGACATATTATGGTCACCATAGGTTTATGAAGAGCAGCTCATGTCAAGGTAACTTGAATTTATTTTGATGGCAGGTCACAGCCGTATAATGAGATGAGCAGTAGATACTTATTTTCTTGACTTTTGTAAGAATTTTAACACTGTCTCAGGTGGTGTTCTTATAACCAATTTGTGGAAACATGGTCTAAGTGCTCACAGATGAGGAAACACTACTGTTTGAAAAGAAGTGTTTAAAATATAGTTATTAATTCATTCTGAAAAAATGTTTTGGCATTATCAGTCAAGGTGACTTCATGTTTGACTTATGTTCGATATGCGTGCACAACACTGTGTACACAGTACAATAAGCAGTTACCTATGTTTCACTCTCTTCAGTACTAAAAACTCATAGGTATCAGAAGGAACTGCTTAAAGATAATTTAGTGAGGCAGAAGTACTGTAACCGAGAACTTCAAAATTAAAAATGTGGACTAGAAAATGGCAAAATCTTTATAAAGGCCAGGACAATCAAACATTAGGAAAAGTGTTGAGAAAAAATGTGGAATTTCTGAAAAGATAGCTTTAGCAAATGGTTCAGATAAGTCAATTCAGCTTGTCTAGGAGCTTAGAGAAGAATTCACTTACTGTAATTTAGATGTCTAAAATTTTATACTGCTGTTCCTTCACTAGTGTCCATTATAATTGACTGAGAAAGTTAACAGAAGGTACGAGCAGGAAATAACTTATCTTAGAACAGGCACTTAGGCAGGTGAGCTGCTGTCTGGAAGCCTATTTTTCACCCTTGCTTCTATGGATTGATTAAGAGATACTATCTCATCATTAGGTTTTAGTTTTGAAATTAGGTGAATTCAGATCTATCTCCTGTGTTTTTATAGCTGTTTCAGTTCTACAGAGCTTCCCCTAGAAATCTGTGTTATGCCAGATTCTCACTCCTTTTTACACCATACCCAGGTCTTACTGGTATTTTGAATGCCCCTGCATGGTACCAAAGTTCATAAACAGCTAACAAACTCTTCAAAACCATCTTACAGTCCGTTTTTTTATGTACAACCTAAAGTATAGGAAAAATATAGGAAAAAAATAATAAATGTTTTATTCTTTAGTAATACTATAAGTTCTCTTCCCCCTTTCTTGTACCTCCCCTCAATTTTCCCAGAAAAGAAAGAAGTGGCAGGAAGAGTGGAATTAAAAAACCAAAACAAATAAAAAACCCCACAAAAAACCACAAAAAAACAAACAAGCAAACAAAAAAACCCCAGCAGCAACAACAAAAAAACAACCAACCAAGTAAACAAAACAAAACAAAAACTCACAACAAAAACCCAGAAAGAAAAAGAAAAACAAGAAAGAAATCTCTTCTAGAAAAGAAGGCAGTGTTGGAAAAGAGAAGAGAGAATAAGAGAAAGAAACAGATGAAAGTGGATTATGACACTGTCAAAACTAACTATAAACAGAAATTAGTACGCAATGGGAGGGATGTAGAGAATGGTCAAGCATGTTACTACTAACACATTTATAGTATAGCACTAAAATATTGTGTAAATACATTGTTTCCTTCAATTTTTGAAGTAAAGAGTAAAAAAAGTGGTTTATCTTGGAGAAAAAGTGTTTTTACATATCCATCAGGGCAAAAAGCAACTTACTATTTTGAAAAGAAAATAATAATGTGACAAATTTAGAGGTAACATATCCTCTAAATTATTAAAGATCTTCTGTAACTCACATAGAATGCTATTCAAACATAATGAGAGTTAAATCTTTCCATAAGTTTCTTTCCATTTTAATTAATTTGGTGATGCTCTTTCTGATCCACAGTACCAAGAGATAAAAATTAATTAATGAAAAACAAAACTTACCCTCTCATGGATGCTGTTATTTCATGTATGGAACACTGGAATCAGGAACACTTGACTTCAAAACCCTCAGCATATCAGTAGTTTTATACATGAGGCAATTCACTTAGATTTTCTTTAATTTTTAGCTAAAGAAATACTGCACAAGCTAATATAATAGACAAATGAATAAATCCCAGCTTCTGTGATGATCACTTAAAAGCTTGGAAACAGCACCATTTCTTTTCACAGTGTTATAAATAACAAAGTCTATGTAAGGAGCAGTCTGTTGAATTGCATAAAGTTTTTAAGAACCCAGGGACATGTTCTGCCAAGTGGCTGTAGTCCACATGTGGACATTTCTGTGAAAAAATGAACTTAATTTGTGAAAATATTCCTGCTCCAAGAACAGATGTCCAAATTACAATCAGTTATATGTTCAGACTCAGTTCTCATCTGAAGAGGATTTCAGGATTGGCTCAGAGGAAAATAAATATTAAATATTAAATTATTTCTCAGTTGAGTACAAATTTAAATGAACAACCTCTAGAGGATAACTAATGTATCTATTTCCAATGCCCTGAGATTTACCATTCCTCAGAAACAGGTATGGTGTGATGCCATCTAAAAGAAATGGCAAAGCTCCCCATTGGCTGCAGGACATGCATGGTAAACTTCAATGATATGAAAGGTAATAAAAAGGTCTTCATCAAACAGGAAAGAGTAAGAGAGTTATTATAGGTTTCTCATCAAGATATGTTTCTAATTTGTTATACAAAAAAGACTTACAGAAAAGGAGATGCCACAATTAATCAGAAGTACGGTAATTAATGCCTCAACAGAAAGAAAAATACCAAACAAAACAGGTATCTGAAATCAAGACAAAACTTATTGCTACTTTCAACTGGTCCCACAGGTTTCAGCCATACACAGGAAGAAATTCTTCTACCCAGTGAGCAAATTTTAATGTCGTTTCCATCTTTCCTTCATTTTTATTAAATAAAAATATCTATCAAATCAGTGTTCCAATGTTTTGCTCAAATGCTATAATGATATTATGAAAAGTCCTAATTGTAGTGCGAGCATATTGGCATTGCTTTATCAACGTGTGTTGTTTGTGTGCATATGAAAGCCAAGTCTGACATCTCAGGACTAGAGACATCTGGGTTTGGGGAAAATAAAATTTAGCTTTTGCTTTTTATCAAGGTGAAAAAGGAATTAACTTTTGGACTTAATGTTATTGAATGTTTTATATGTAGTCTTTATGAGTGGGGATTAGGTAAAATGAATTATTGCATTCAAATTGTTTTCTTTGGCTAACAGAAAAGGCTTTCATTTTAATTCATCCTATAGGCATAAATGGAGTCATGTTCAAACTGATAGCTAGGGTGTACTAGAAGATTTTAAGAAAATTTTAAATTTATATAAGACAGAGTATGAGAAAAAGGAGATACATACACATTTTATTTTAGTGTTAAGGTTTCGGAGAAATGGATTTGCCTTGCTCAAATAAAGTTTCTTCAAAAACTGGTAAGTTTCTAAAAGTACTTCACATTTTATGAATTGGCATTTTCAGCTGAAAAATATTTTGTCCAGTTCTAAACAGTGTGCTGCTGCATTAATCAGATTTCCTGGCTTGAGATGCAGTACACACTGTGAAATTCCTTGTTTTCCACTTCTAGTCAGTGGAGAGTGGAATGTCAATTATGATTATAAATTATTGTTATATCTTCTTCAAAGACTCTCCATTGCTTCTTGAGAGCTGTTACAATTTGGCTTCTCTGAGGCACAAAATACTGGGGTAGACTTTTCCTTAGATGTTAGAAAATGGTTTAACATGAAGAATCAAGTGAGTAAGCCTATTCACAAGACTGTCCAACCAGGACCACTTTACATCTGATGAGAAATCTTTCAAAAAAAAAAAAAAAAAAAGAAATAAGATAAAAGAGAAGCAATTCCCTGACAATGGCAAGAGTCAGGCTCTTGACAGTGTTGATTCTTATCAGGATTTTTTTGCTGGAGATATTTATATCCACTTCCTGCTCCTACCCTGAAGAGTGGAAGATAGCTTACGCCTTCTATGACATTGTCTTTACAGTTCATCATTCACTGTGGTCTTGTGCAGAAGCTCTATACAACAACAGAGGATCATGGAATAATTTAATGTAGAAAACAGATCTGGAGACATCTGGCCCAAATCCCTGCTCAAATCAGGGTCAACTTCAAAGTAGATCCAATAGAGGGATATGAGATTATGTCACAGTAGGATAATGAAAAATATGGCCATATCCTAAAAACACCTTCCTTCCACTCCTTCCTTCTTCCTGGGCTCAACTCGAGTCCCAAATTCTGTATCTTCTCCCCTGGCAGCAGCACAGGGGGATGGGGAATGGGAGTTGCAGTCCGTCATACATTGAGTCTTCTTCCTCCTCACCGGGAGGACTCCTCACAGTCCTTCCCTGATCCAGCATGGAGTCCCTCCCATGGAAGACAGACATCCTCAAACTTGTCCAGTGTGAGTCCTTCTCATGGGCTACAGTTCTTCATGAACTGCTCCAACTTATATGTCTTCCACAGGGCAGAATGCTCCAATGCAGGCTTCCCTTGGAGTCACAGCCTTTCTCAAGTGCAGTCACCTGCTGCAGTGTGGGTTACTCCATGGGTTGAAGGTGGATATCTGCTTTACCATTAACCTCCATCAGCTGCAGGGGAATCTCTGCTCCAGTACACCATCCACCCTCCTTTTTGACTGACCTTGATATCTGCATAGGTTTCTCTCTCATCCCACTCCTCTCCTCTGTTCCAACCTCTTTTCCCCTCTTATATAGTAATATATATATTATCACATAGCTGCTGACTGGCTAGGGCTTAGCTAGAGGCTGGTCCCACTTGAAGAAGAGCAAGCTTCTATGAGCTTCTTCCATGATACACCTCTGTAGCTCCTCCCCTGCTACCAAACCGCACCACACAAACCAAACGCATATCTCCACCTGAGACTGGCTTAGTATACAACTTCATTCTTATCAACACACATATTTCAAAGTTGAAGTATAAGCATGAAGAGATAAATAGGTAATACATATATCAGAATATTCCCCGTTGCTCTCAGAGTATAATTTCCAGATACAAGACGATTGTGTTATTAAACCGTTGTTAATGGCAAGTTAATTAATAATGGATTTCAGAGCAATTGGAAGAAATAATAGTTTGGTCTACTAATATATGTGTACTTTTTTACAAGATTTGATACAATTACTTGAGGAATTACCTGGAAAAAACTTGTTTCTGCAAAGACACTGAGATGGTGCAGCAAATCCAACATCTAGGTTATACCACAGTCCAGACTGAAAGAGCAAGAGCAAGATCATCACTTGCTTTAGTGATCTCACAAACATGTTTGATTCAACATGATACAATGGTCACTGGTTATAAACTGTTAATTTTGCTAAAAAACATGTATGAACAGTTGCATATAGTCTTCAACAACAACTTGAACACCGATTCAAACTGATAAGTAGCATGCAGACTTTTCTACTCAGTATCCCCTAACACCTTTCTGATTGTTAACACTGAGAGCCTGCCCAATAAATCTGTGATAGCCATAAGCTTTAGGTCACAGGTCAAAAGCAAGTAAATTATAATAGCAACCTTAACACAAGAGGAGCTGGAAGAAAAAACAAACCTGATTCTTACTCTTAGTACTCTCCAAAGCAGGACATATACCATAGTCTAAAGTGACATGACATAGAAGGTTATAGAAAGCTGAAATCTCCATTACATTACAATACAATATAATGCAAAATTATGCAAAAGTATGTTGCTAACTATGAATAACAGATTTTTTTAAAAAATATTTTTTCCCCTTAGTGTCTGGAAATGCCTGAAAAATTCTGAAGTCAGGTCAGAACCATTCCATGAAACCTTTGGACGAAGATCCACTCTCTTTTGGTGTTCAGAATATGGAGGCTGCTTCTGGTGGCCTTTTCTTGTATTAGAAGAGGTGACAAGTAGATAAAGGCTATACACTCTCTTCACCTCTTTATAACTTACTGTGATGAATTTGAAAGCCAGATCACAGAACTTCTCATCTAGTGTTCTTTATAAGCACATAAAAAACTCCAAAACAAAACAAACTCTACCCATACCACAGAGAAAGATATGGCATAATATATCCAAGCAATGGAGATGTTTAAGCTCAGATGCATGGGCTAATTTTAAGATGAGCACTTTTTGTGCTTCAGAAAACACTGTAGGGCAGAGAAAGGAGGGAAGTAATCCTGTAAAAACCACTAAACTATTTTTTAAAGAATTCATGCAGCAGTTTCAAAATGCATTTGCTTTTTAGCTTAATTAAGCATATGCTTAAGCAATTATTGATTTGATGTGCTCACTCCAGGGCTCAGAACGCGGAAAGTATTTTTTGACACCGTTGCTATGCATTTCTAAGAAAACTGGAGGTAGCTGTATAGACTTTACCTTATTAATGTTCTTTGTGAAAGCAGATTATTTTCTGTCAGATATACCAAAGGAAAGAGTCAGATCAAGACACATTAGAGTATATTAGAGAATATAGATAGAGAACAGTATACAGTACCTAACCCATTCCCTAACCTCTCTATAAAATATCACATACTCAGTGGCAATCAATGGCAGTTGAATCAATTGACCTCAAACCAAGTACCTCAAATCAAGTACCAGCTATCTTTAATCTTATTTAAGATTCAGTTCTCTTTTGAATTATCCTTTAGAAGTGAAAAGGAGGTAGGCTTGGCCTTCCCAGAAAGTACTTCATTTTCCCATATATTTTGCTTTACAGTATCAACAACAATAAAAATCTTGAAGTAAAGAAGATCTTTGTTGACTACCAAATTTTAAAGGTAACAGTACTAAGAACAGAAGGGTTTTGGAGACCCCAAAATAATATGTTTACTTCATTGGTGTAGTTTATATTCTAATAATGTGCTGTCTTAAATTCCTTGGGATATTTCTTGACTGCTTGTAAATTTACACCAGTGATACTGCCTGGCACAGCAACTTCCTGTCAGCTATTATATGTGGAAACAGATGAAAGCATCCCTGATACTTTCTTCCTTTATTTGAAGAGAATTTTTAATCATTAAAAGCATTCAGAGGAAGGAAAGGAACAAAAAAAGGAACTTAATATTTAGTTCAAGCTCTGGATCTTGATTATAGGCATCATATTGAAAATAGTACAGTGTGAATTGTTAATGTTTGGCAAAATTTTACATTCTCCATGAGTACTAATTTTGGAGGCAATGAACAGGAGTCACATCAGCATTGGTATCTGCTGTTATCAACATGTCAGAAGGTGCATTTACAGGTAATAGAGAAGGTTAAAACAAGTAGTAGGGATAGTCATCTCTTTAGGCAACACCTTAAAAGTGATAGATGCTGATCGTGAGCAGGGGCCTAAATGATCTGAATGGTATTCGTGTTTGCAACTCAAAACCAGAGAAATAGATTTTATTTTACTTAACATCACCGTTTTCATATTTGTTCTTCTCTAGTTTCAGAATATCTGAATGTGCAGGCACAGAAACGTGTAACTCCATGGGCAGGTAGGGTGTTAAATTTACATTTTTGATGGGTAGTTCCTTGATGATTCTTTAAAGGCATAGACCTCCCAAGCAAATTGAAGACTCTGGAGTGGGGTTCTTACCAGAACTATCTGATTTCAAAAGGGAATTGAAAAAGTATGTTATAGGAGGTCATGAAGATGAGAGGATCGCCAAAGATATCACATAAAAAGAAGTAGCTGAAGGAAGAAGCAAAGCTGGGGAGGTGAATGAAAGAGGATGGTGGGCTTAGAAAGGGAGAAGTCTGACAGGTAGTAGGTGTAAGAAGATGTGGAAGCAGCTTAAGGGAGGATTAGCTCCTGTGGGTGAATGTTAGAAAATCCCATGAGTCAGAATCCTTCAGCAAGATTGCTTTAAGACAATAGGAAGGAAAAACATAACATTACACTCCAGCAGTAGAATTGTTACGTGTATTTTTCTTACTCGATAAAGAAACAGAGACTGAACAGAGATAGACTCGTGTCTGGGATAAATAGAAGTTGATTAGTTAGAATACACGTGATATGTCTAATAAGGGAAATCATATTTCAGATTTCAAGAATGAGCCTCAGAAGGAGAGGGATACACTTTGCATTGCTGCCTGAACAAACTTGTCAGGATGTATTCAGATGGTAAAGCAAGGTGTCTGTGAGATAAAGCTTTAAACTCTGACATGTCCCAGAATGGCCTAAAATGCCTCTTTATCCAGAAAGGGAACAAATGGGAGTGGTTTCTAAATTCTAAAAATCAACTTTGGAAAAAACACCTTACTTTTAAAAATGCTTATTTTGCGGACTTAGGAACAACTCATCTGAGCCTACTGATTTTAAAAAGTTTTACTTAGTAAATGCTGTCCAATATCCTTCTTAGAAAAGTATTTAATGATTTTCACATGGTGAGAGTACATAATGGCTTTTTCAAATACAAAATATACATATTTTCTTTTAAGATTTTTCCTTCTTCATGCCTCATTATTAGCAATTTGATTATTCCCATGAGTTAAAACAAGTGTAACATCCCATGATGACTCATATAATCTCTTAATTTAGATTTCAAAGACATTTCAAAATCTCCTAAGTCTCTGAATAAAAATCATCTAATCCTTGATCCTCTGGGAAGCTGAAGATATCTTATAATGAAAAAGCTCCCTTTCTTAGTAGGATTTTACTGAATTGCAGAAAACATTGTATTACAAACATGTTAGCAGGAGAGGACATTTTGCTATTGGATTCTCACCAAAGCTGTGAATACAAGAACTTTCCATTTTCTCTCTTGATTGCTCAAACTGTACCTCTGACAACATGGAATATGATTGTCTTAAGACCATTCTCTGAGCACACAATTTTTATTGTCTAGGCACCAACAATATTTATCCAAGTGTTGATTTAATTAATTTTAATTTTGCAGACTCTCTGTATTTAATCTCAGAGGCCACACATTACTCTTTTAAAACTATTTTTTATGCTGTCTGTTGAACTTTCATATTTAGTGAGTGCCTGTGTGTCTAATTTTTCTAATATTAACTCAAAATACATTGCAACTGCTATGTGCTTTATAGCACATAATATTTCAGGCACAATATATGGAGCTTTTATATGTTCTATCTCTTTTTGGGAAAAAGCATTCACTTAATTTTGGATTTAGTGAGCTTGCTAGTACCAGTAAGAAGAAGTATACATTAATAGGCATAGAAATGTCACTTTCCATGAATATTAATATTATAATTTATAAGTAAGCATGAGAGACCTCCAGTATGTTCTTGAAACAGATTATTTTACCTATGATGCATCTTCCACCTTTATATATAAACCCATGCAAGAACAAGTCAAGTCAATACAGAAACATTTATTTTGAAACCCTAGAATATGTTTAATGGAAATGTACATACTAAGAAAAAGAAGTAGATAAAAAAAAATGTGTACAGCGAGCAATGTTCTATTACCTCACTGGCTGTAGATAACTCCTTACAAAAGTCCAAGAACAGTTAAATCCCTCTAAGAATTCTAGAGACATGGAAATAAAGGGTTGAAATAAATCTACCTGGTGAATCAGTTCTTGTGTGGGCACTTTTTGACCTGAAGAGAAGTAACAACAATGAAGAGGCAGAATGAATTTTATTTTTTTTTAAAGTGGTTATTGCCAGTGAACCAGTTGCTATTTAACAGCTGTAGAAAAAAAGACCATGGTTTTATTAATTTTCTTCTTATTCTACTTATCAGTTTGAAAATGGCAATGAACTGTAAAGAGTCTGTAGATCATACAAAATGTTCAGAACAGCCAGATCTGAAACTTCCAATGAGGAATGACAAGCAATAAAATGATGGATGTAACACTGTCAGCAATGCAAAGTAATGCACAGGGGGGGAAAACCAACCTTAACTATGTTTACACATCGTCAGTCTCTAAATTAAATATTACCTCTTGGGAACAAGATCTTTCAGCCACTGTGAATGCTTCCCTGAAAACATCTGTTCTCTGAACATTAGCAGTTGAAAATGGCAGAGATATTTCAAATTACTAGAAAAGAATTGGAGACAAACCCAGGTTGTTTTATTTTACTGCACAAATCCATGAAACGTGATGTTCTAGTAACTGTTTAAAACTAATGGGAACATATATATGCTCTTCCTATAAAGACAGTGAGGGCACCAAGTGAAATAATTAGGGCATAAGCTCTCATAAAAAGGGAAAGATTTTTTACATGAGTGGCTTTTGATTTTGTTCATTTTATTGTCTGGCTTTTTTTTTTTTTTGCCTTTTTTTTTTTTTTCTAATTTATTTGTGGAATACAGTGTTGCAGGCTGCTGTGGAAACCAAAAGATCAGAAAGGGGTGAGATACATCCATGCAGGATGGGTTCATTTACGCACATCTTGAAGATGAACTTCTCAGCACTGCAGTCCTCCTCTATCATACGATGAAAGGAGCTTTGAGCCAAAATGAGATCTCACAAAAATAACCCTGAATTTATGTATATCTCGTGGGCTTCCTGTACCATCTTCCTTTAGCAATGGAGATAAATAGGAATTTATTTTAAAAATCTGTTTCAGACTGATATGAATTGCATCCTAAATTATATGGCTTTGTCAATACTCTGGATAAGTATTTCAGATTGCATATCTCTGCACTGTGTGTTCATTACAACAGGATGTTTAAGAACATAGGATGTTTAGAGGGCCAAACATTCAAAAAAGGGATTGAATATAGTCACAGCAAGTGACTAAATCCTTAGTGACCTTCTCAGGTCTGCTTATCTACATAGATATTTACTTTTGATGTTACATGTCCTACTAGGGATGTCTGGGAAAGTTAAGAAATCTGATCATACATGGTTGTCATATGTCTAGGTAACTGAGGACTGAAGACAGAGGTGGATGTGAATATACTGCAGAATTACCACTTTGTTACTTTCTAGAGGGCAGATGACTGGCTTGGACACATAACACAGCTTCATGTTGTACAGGTGTAAAAGAGATACAACTGCAGCAGATTGGATTGATGACCTTGTAGAAGAGTATTATTTTTTTTATTCAATAAGAGCAAGGACTTCAAGATTAGGAACAAAGCTTGATGGATTTCTATTTAAAGAAACCTCAGAAAACTGCAACAATCCTGTATTTTCCCATATCTGTCCAGTCCCCTCCCTCCTTCTCGCTGTGCAAGCAGCCTCCTGATCCATGCAATCTAGAGCCATATCTGAGAGTTTGTAGCTTTTTGTTTGTTAAATTAGAGGCTCTGTGTTCACTGTAATTCACCAGACAGATGTGTTCCCCTGACTTACAACAGTTACTCTCTACTACAAAATGACTTAGTGAGTTCTGATAGAATGATAGGTCTTATCCACAGTTGAATGACTCTAATTCAATTATTAGGACTTCATGCTTAAAAATTACTTCAGGGGTTTTATGGGTTTTTTTTGCTTTGCTTCTGGGACGATACTTTCATGTAACCATTGAGCTGTGTTTAACGTTTCTGCTACCAAAATGCTACAAACAGCATTTCAGTAGCAGAAACGTTAAACACACGTGGAGGACTTCACCCCAAAAAACTATTTTAACTGCTTCCTCCAGCTCCTGCAGAGCTAACAGAAACTTCTGCAAGCAGGAGATTTCTTTCATTACTACACAATTGCCTCACTGTTTTTTGTTTGTTTGTTTGTTTTTCGTTTTGGTTTTGGTTTTGGTTTTGTTTTTGGTTTGGTTTGGTTTGGTTTTGGTTTGGATTTTTTTGGTTTTTTATTAAAGTAG
>JANHGN010005336.1:0-35386 GCA_024605025.1 Megaceryle maxima | reverse complement strand
AGACCAGGCTGGATGGGGCTCTGAGCAACCTGCTCCAGTGGGAGGTGTCCCTGCCATTGGCAGGGGGGTTGGAATGAGATGATCTTTAAGATCCCTTCCAACCCTGACAATTCTATGATTCTATGAAGAGTGACCAGGAAAGGAGCATTTGAGAGTCAGAAATCTATCCACAGAGATCACAGATGGAGGCACAGACAACTGCATGTATTAGGGAGAGGCTGAGCAGGAGGGAAGGATGCCTAGGTGCTAGGAAAGGGAGCTTCTAAGGATTTAAGCTGGCTCAGAGTTTTCTGGTGTTGGGCAGTCAGTGGTTTACTGAAGAAATAGGTCCTTAGATGAGAATAATGATTTCTAGGGAAGGGAAGTCACCTATTTTTGTCCCACCAGAGATGTTCAGAGATGAAGACAGGAGAGGTATCTTTGCTATATATTCTCTTCTAGCTAGGCTGTTCACTCAGTTTTTTAAAAATGCCTTATATATGCAGTTTGTCCCATGCATTTTGTAGTAAATCTGGATGCCAGTGGCTTTAGTGAAGTAGAAACAGTTCATGGAATTTTTTTAAAAAGTTCCCCAGGAAGTGTCCTAACATTATTTTAATATTTTAGTTTTGATTTTATGAATGTAAGCTTAAAATTATCTGGGTAACTGAATGAACACTTCAGCAGTTTTCTTTCCTCTTTTTATTCTCTTTCTTCTCTTTCTTTCTAATAAGATGATTGGCTCCTGCAGATTTCTGTTTTCAAAACATGAATTACCATACGTATTAGTCTAGAGATCAGTCTATGCTGTAGTCTAAAACAAACAAAAAATTATACTTACTAAACAGTAGAGCCACTTTCTCTGCACTTCCCACCATTTCTGCATTTTATTAAACTGCATGGGGAATCTTTACATTGTCCAACACTGCGACCAGAATTGGGGTGACCTTCTGGAGTCCCTGGTGACTTAAACTCTTGATTCATGCTGTTGCGCACTTGAACATCAAAAATGCAACCTCAAAAGTAGAAAAAAAACCACATTAAATTTAAAACAGATATAGGAATTCAAAGCAAACCAAACAATAGGACAGTGTCAATCCTCAATGAATGGGTTCCACCAGAATGTTTTCAGTAGATGGGCAACAATAACATCTACATGAGCTGAGAGTATGCTGATTACTTTCTCTTAAGGCAAATGAGTGGATGAATGTAGGTTCCTTAATTTCATGATGGATAAAACAACAGAATTAATTTCTCAAGGAACAGACAGGATACAAAGTCAGTGACTAAGGAATGATTAGGTACAAATTCGCATTTACACATGCATTCTCTTACAGGAATGCATCTATACCAGATAAAAGTGGTCAAAAACAAACCACAAAAACAACCCCAGAAAAAATAGACAATGAGATGTCTGTTTAATGTAAAATATGTAAGAATCCAAAGAACACTGACTACTATAATCCACGAAGGGAATATGGACTTTAATTTGCTTAGTCTGAAAAAGACCTCTTCAGGGAAAGACCCAGATTCTCCCCTTCTTAAGTGAATTCAGTCCCTGGTACATACAAATCATATTGCACATGACCACATTTTAAAGTAGGCGTATGCTGCTCCTTTAGGCTCTTAATCTCTGAAAATAATTAAAAATCTTAATGTATAATAGTAACGTAAACACTGTTACTTGGTCCTCTAGGCAAGTGACCTAGTGTAGTCATGATGACATTACCAAACTTTTATTACGTTTCAGAACAATATAGCTGCACCCAGACTACTAGGGTAACGGTCCCTAGATTACTCTAAATTCATAAATGCAACAAAGATTTATTTGGAAAGATGATAATTGTCACAGACCAAATATTTGTCAGGGATCATTGTAAGAATTTATTTGTAGAGATGGTTGAGTGACAGTGCTTGGATCTATGCCCTGACATACATTTAATCTGCTAATACAATGTCATCCCAAATGAAATGAGGAGCCAAAGCTTCAGAGTGAAGCACGGATGTTCCCTACTGGTTACCTCCAGGCAGTTCCTCCTTAGCCTGTGGTCTTTCTCTCCCTTTGGAGAGTCTTTGCTCTTCCTAGTGACAGCTTTATGGGTCTAATTTATTTCATCAGTATTTCTGAATAATGCTTCCAGATCCACATGCTTATTTATGTACTTCAAAGATGCAGATTATGCCATACATTATATCTTTTTGGTTCATGTAACTTTTAAAAATCTACCTGAACATCCAAGTGATTTAAGGGTGCACATTTAAGTACTTAAAATCATGAGAATAATAGGTATTCAGCACTGCATGACAGAGGACCTCTGCTTAATATTAAAAGCAGGGAAAGGTAATTGCAAGTAATCACAATTTTTATTTAAAAATCATTTAGTATGAGTTTTTGCATGGTTCACAGAAATCACATAAGAAAAAAACTTGCAATTGAAAGACACAATGAATGTCCAACTGTGAAATATTTATAAACACATGATTTGTTTTGAAAAAAAGATAATTAATATTTACAGCAAGATAACCATTTCAGCTACAGTTAGAACGTTAGTAAAAGTAGCTTTCTTAGAGATGCTTTTTCCATATTACGCACATTTTGTAGTTCTCTTCACATTGACACAACTGGTAATTCGAAAACTCATATTAAACAATTCAAAAATAACCTAGTTTGATGATTATTTGCAATCTTCGTATTATTGCTGCTTTGCTTTTAACGGTGTTGGGTTTAGGCCACCATATGGTCAGTGAATCCTGAGTAATGTTTCATCCTTTTATCAGTAGTAGATAAAGCATGTCCTGTTCTCCTGAGTGTTGCTGGAGTGCTAAGAAAAAGCAGCCCTGAGCTCTGTGTATACAATGGAAAGCACACTGAGTACCCAAGAATGGGTAAGGTTATCATGGAAAACAAACTGGCATTTGAGTTGATGACTAGTTTAACTGTACCAGCAGAACATCTAGGTTAGAAACAGTTCTTGAGCACTTGTAAACAAAATATGTAGTAGATACAAGAGCATTTTGGTCCAGCTTTATGAGTTAAACTGATTTTTTCATTTAATTTTCTTATTTCTTCTAATTCTTAGTGGGATGCTGATGAAGGACTCCGAGCAGCAATTTTATGAGTCTGTTGTAGCAAGCCCTATACAGCTTTCTGCAGAAGCATCAGCTGATGAATGTGCTTTCTTTCTGACCCAAATTCCCTTTGTTCTGCCAGTTCTGGGCCTCTTTTAATGAGTGACTGCCAACTGTTCTGAATAACGGAGAGGTTTTCTGACAGAGACAAGTTTGCAAGAGGAACTCAAAAGAAGTTTCTGATTTTGTGAGTTAAACTTGGTTTGCTTCTGAAGATCAGAGCTTGATGCAAGTAAACTGAAATCAACTGCAACAAGACAGTGTACTTACAGAGGATATACTACCTTTTTGTTAGTAATCTTTTGTCTAGTGACTCCTTAGACCACACTTAGAGTTTTCTGTCAATGAATCTTTCCTTATTACTCTCAATTTACCACCCCAGTCAAGCAGAGCTCACAAACTACTGAAGAGCCACCAACAATGGATTAAGGGGACTTCAGAGATTATAATAAAAAATATGACCTCATTACTCAAGTTTACTTTTTAAAAAAAAAATATATCCATATAATTCAAAGAATTTTTTCAAAAATTTCTCACTAGTCTCCCTTACCTGCTTGTAAGAACTTAGTACTAATTTGACTAAAAAATACACAAAGCAGGCATTTTCAAGATGTACTAAAAATGTAGCAAGAAAACTGACAGAAATTGATACACAGATAAACTGATCTATCTGAAAGCAGTACTGAATTTATGCATTTCTAAAATTCTACTTGTCTTGAAGTACTTTACATTTCCCTGTTTTTCTTGACTGCTTGCAAGTAGTGGGGTGTTTGTCTACAAGAGAAGATGGTCCCTACAATGACTACCCAGTGCTTCTCCGACCCAAACATGCATAGGACCTGTATGAATAATACCAAAATGTGATGCAAGAGGCAACACTGATTAAGAACTATTTCAGAAGTCACTTTCCTTCTGTGACATCTGTGAGGAAGGAAGATGAAGAAAAGTAGTCTTTGTCTTGGCAGGCCTCCAATATCTTCTAGACTATTATGAACAAAAACTTTGACTGCAAGACTATATTTGTATCTATTTGGAACTCAACTGAGTTCTGGTTTTATTTTATTTTATAAAGTGATTGCAGTAGCTGGAGTTTTATTTACATCATTGCAAAATCATTTATGTGAAGAGGTGGCTCTCTCAGTGTGAAAGAGGTTCCTTAATTATTCAGCTTTATGTTAAGAGCTTTTTTTACCTATTTGCTTCTCCATTTAAAACTATTTGCTGTCAAACAACAGGTTGCTTTAAAGAAGCCATACTTCATCTTATTTATGAACAGGAACACAGGAACTATTATTTGTTTCTCCCTCTCTATTCTTCATTTAGTTCTAGACGCAAGCCCTGTCTCTCTACAGATTGCTTCTATGGCTAGGGACTGCATCCTGCTGTCATTGTAGCATGGAGCATAAAGCATCAGAAATTTACCACTGTTTTTCTCCCTGATATTAGATAACTCTCTTCCTGTCTCAGAGATGTGAGGTCTGGAAGTTCAGCTGTAACTGCTGGCTTTTTCCAAATAATTCTCGATCTCATTTTACGCAGGTGAGTCATAGTATTGAGTTGTTCAGACCTGAGCATGAGGCAATTGGTTTTATACTCCATTTCAGATTGTCCATAATGAGCAGGCTGAATCATTTTTGGCAACAAGACTTGCAGCTACCTAAAATCCACACTGACTTTTTAGAACAGCTACAGTATGCTCTGCTACAGACCTCAGAAAACTCTTAAAAGATAAATTAATTACACAGTTATAGGACAATGAAGAAAATTGCCTCCTTAAGTAAACTATCCTACAGGTTCCCATTTACATAACACTCTTGTAAACTCACAAGGAGCTACAAATTCAAAGAGTACCTCAAACTCCACATGAATTTGTCTACTTCATCTGAGCTCTACCTTTACTAATTTCTGCAGTTTCTCACTGGAGCTGAAGGAAGTTTTCTGAATTGGTCAAAGTACCATCAAACATTCCTCAGCCTATCAAAAGAGTCTGTAAGTGTTGATGTCCAAATTTCCTGAACTTAAAATTCTCTATCATTTTATTACTAAATTACAGTTTATTACAGAAATTTATTTTCTGTTTCCTCCTCCCCAGAGGAAATTACTTGAACAACAATTGCTAAAGGCATGCAGGTAAGGGAGGTAATGTTCTGAAGCTGTAGCTGTACAGAGTAAAAATCCTAAATGATTGCCCACAGGCAGTGGGGACAGTTAGCCTGCAGCAGCTAGGTTGACCTCAATGTCTCTTAATCCAGTAGTGTTTGCTTGCAAAAGGAGAGGTACACTCTGGTATGAGAAGCAAAAGGGTTTTATAAAGGTTTTAAAAGCACAACAGCAGCCTTCCAAAAGTTTGAGTGGTTTAATCAACTATTTTGATTGTCACTTCCAGAGTTTTTCCATGGGGTCCCTATAGGTGTAGATTAGTTGAAATAAATTTGGTTCAAAATTTTATTCTATGTTAGTGGTATTTTGCAGTTCCCACTCTGGAAAAGGTCTATAGAGGTTTATTTCTGATCCTGAGAGTTGAAACAGGAGATTTCTGAGCTAGAAGAACAAATAAGTTTCTGACTACATAAGAAAATGTCATAGGAAATTGGTCATAGAAAAATGTAGTTTCCTTGAAAGTCAATATGCTCTGGAGAACAGAAACAAGCTGCTGCTGGGAGTAGGCCATGAAAAGAATTAGCAAATATAGTAGACTTAATACTGGGAATGATAGGGACAGATTGAAAACTGTTTACGTGCTACATGTTTTACAAAATTCTGAGGTAGAGGCTTCTTTTTAAAGGGTAAGAATAATCAATAAATATACTGTATTGAAACTAACATTATGGGAACTTTGAAATACTTGTTATTTTTTAAAAAGAATATTCATCCTGCATTTGTAGAAATTTGGCCATTGCAATACAGTTACAACATAAAGAACCTGTAAAACTGACAAAAGGTTTGCAGTTAAAGTGAAGCACCAAAGATGCCTGTTGGCCACCTCTATCATTAACATGTCTATAAAAAAAAGCCAGAAGTACTTCACAAATATTGACACTATTAAAATACTTGCATAGACATTAAGTTTATATGATATGCCAATTTGCAAGCTGTTAAGAAGCTATGAAGAATGTAACTATTCAATCTATACTTCCCGAAAAGAGAGTTGAAATGTTATTTCAAAGACTGAGTGAAAAATTGTTTGTAGGATAAGAAACTGATTTTGAGGAAGTTTCTGTGTAAGAAGAAAAATAAGATTATTGTTGGAAAAGAGGCAGTTGTGTGTGGAAATGGAGTGTAGTAGTGTATGAAAGTGAATTTTATTCTTACGCTTTGCCTTTCATAATGTGCCCCTGATTTTATAACTGAGAATTCAGACTTTGCTCTGCTATGATAGCATGTTTTCTTTTAGTTTGAAAGGCTTTCTAATGCTTAAAGGAAAAGTTTACCTTGCAAATATTGAGCATGCTATTTCTATGACAATAAAGAATGCAAATAAAGAAGTGTTATTAACACATTCTTTACTTCATTGCTGATTTGGTAGGAGTTGAATTAAGATTTCTATAGAGCTTCAAATATCGGTTTTGAGGTAGGAATTATTAACTGTTAGATAAATAGCTGAAATATTCCTAACAAGAATTACTTAGGCCCTGTCTAGGGACCTATATCATGTCAGGAAAAAAATAATTAAAAACTCATATTTTGTGTTACTATAAAAAAGATGTCATCATTATCCACCTGAGAGTACTGGGGAGCTGGCAGAGGAGCTTGCCAAGCCATTCTCCATCATTTATCAACACTTCTGGTTAACAGGGGGTGTGACAGAAGACTGGAGGCTTGGCAGCGTGATGCCCATCTACAAGAAGGGCTGGAAGGAGGATCTGGGGAACTACTGTCCTATCAGCCTGACCTTGGTAATAGGGAAGATATGGAGCGGTTCTTGGGTGCACTCACACGGCAAATGCAGGACAACCAGGGGATCAGGCCCAGACAACATGGGTTCATGAAGGGCAGGTCCTGTTTCACAAACTGATCTCCTCCTATGACCAGGTGACCCACCTAGTAGATTTGGGGGAAAAACTGTGGAACCTGGACTTTAATAAATCATTTGACACAGTCCCCCCCAGCTTGGGAAGCTGGCAGCTCATGGCTTAGACAGGTGTACTCTTTGTGGGGTTAAAAGCTGTCTGGATGGCTGAGACCAGAGAGTTGTAGTGAACAGAATTAAATCCAATTGGCGACTGGTCATAAGTTGTGTTCCCCAGAGCTCAGTGCTGGTCCTGTTTAACACCTTTATCAATGATTTGGGTGGGAGGATTGAGTGCACCCTCAGTAAGTTTGCAGACGACATGAAATTAAGTGGTTGAGGGTAGGAAGGCTCTGCAGAGAGGTCTGGACAGGTTGGATCAATGGGTTGATGTCAGTTGTATCTGGTTTAATAAGACCAAACACTGGGTACTTCAATTCTGTTGCAACAACTCCATGCAACGATACAGGCTTGGGAAGGAGTGGCTGGAAATCTGCCTGTCAGAAAAGGATCTGGGGGTGCTGGTGGACAGCTGGTTGAATATGAGCCAGCAGTGTGTCCTGGTGGCCAAGAAGGCCAAGGGCATGCCCCTGTACTCGGTACTGAGACTGCACCTTGAGTACTGTGTCTGGTTTTGAGCACCACAGTACAAGAAAGACATTGAGGCATTGGAATAGGTACAGAAGAGGGCAACAAAGCTGGTGAAGGAATTGGAGAACATTTATGAGGAGAGGCTGAGGGAACTGAGATTGTTTAGCCTGAAGAAGAGGAGGCTTTATTGCCCTCTACAGCTACCTGAAAGGAGGTTGTAGTGGGATGGGTTTTGGCCTCTTCTCCCTAGTAACAGGACAAGGGGAAATGGCCACAAGTTACACCAGAGGAAGTTCAGATTAGATATTAGGAAGAATTTTTTTTACCGAAAGAGTAGTTAAGCATTGGAACAGGCTACCCAGGGAAGTTGTGGAGTCACCATCCCTGGTGGTGTTCAAAAAATGTGTAGATGAGGCACTTCAGGACATGGTCTAGTGGTCATGGAGGAGATGACTAGAAGGTTGGACTTGATGATCTTGGAGGTCTTTCCCAACCTTAATAATTTCTATGATTCTATGAAAGCAATTACCCAAACCAGAACTGCCAGTGATGATGGTCAGAGCTAGATGTGAGAAAAATCTGAACTACTTTATAAGAGAGAAGGGAAGTCCTTTTTGAGTGGTGATGTAGACCAGGGACAGATAAGAAATATGGCAAACTTCCATTTTTATGAGAAACAGAAAGTATTAAAAATATTTAGGAAAACCTCATTTTGCAACATATTTCTTGGTTATTGTAGTGAAATAATGAAAAAGCCACAGGAATCTCAGCCAAGGATATCATAGTTTGTTTCATTATACAACAGAGATATTAGATCTTTATTTTATAGGCAACTGAAATACTCTAATGCATGTTTTAAAAGGAACTGAAAACAGTATAATCTTTACCTTGAAAGCTGTTCTTAAATCTGGATCCCTTTGGTAGGAGTTCTGGAGTATACTCGTGATAGCCTCCTAAATAAAACTGACTGAAGACATTGAGTCCAACCAGTCTTCCAGGAGAAGTGATACTTTTATTCTTCTGATCATCCACCTTGCAATGAAATATTTATACTTGTTACAATGAAGGAATTTACCTTATTTAGGAACTCCTAATGAATACAGTCCTCCAAACTTAACAGGGAAACACAGAAGTAATTCTTAAAATTTCCCTATAAAATGTGAAAAAGCACTTTCATCTAAAAGCTATCCTTCTAAAGGAAATAATTTCTTACCTTCAGCCAGCCTTTTTGGAGATATCTACCAAGATGGATGACATGAATATTGTGTGTCAGATCAAGTGGTTTACTCATGATTGTTGCTGTTCCAGAACCTAGATTGTAGCTATATACTACTCTGCCATTACGGAGGCCTAACTCCAAGAAATCATCTCCATTCAGTCCTGAAAAGACAAAGATAGAATAACTACTTGTTCCAGGATTTAGTGAGCACTGATGCATAAAAATATTCTCCAAGTCCACTGAAAGTGTATCAGTTTAGGAATATTTTAGCCAGGAAGATTTTAAGTTTTGTATATATTTTTAATATTCTATGTTTAACTTGTAATAATACTTCCAGTATCCTTGTGGAGTTAAAATAGAAACTGCAGAGATTTTGAACATATCTGTAGGCTTTTTGAAGGAAGCTGGTTTTCACACTAGAGTAGGGTAGTGACATCTGCAAAACCTGTTGAGCCTGGTGGGTTTAGCAGTCATTGCTGTTCCCTTCCCTTGCAGCATGAATAAATTCTCAATTTTCTCCAAAGTCCTAAAAAAAAGCAAATTGAAATTCCAATTTGCATGTGAAAATAGTCTATGACTGCATTCTAATCCAGTATGCTTTCAGCTTTCCTTCTGGGTGCTTCAACAGCCTCAAAGCTTGAGAGCGCCTGTTGCTATGAGGTAAGGGGAGCAACAGGGACATGGGCCTGAGGAAACTATAGCAGCTTCTATCAAGCTTAATCAGCTGTCGTTGACCCAAGAGTGCCTGGAGACTTTATTGCAGTTCCCTCTGCTTAGGGTGGCTCTAGAGTATTTATTACTGAAATTTCCCTAGTCAGAAAGCTATATGCTTTAATTCTCTGAAGTCTTCTTAAACTTTCAGGTTAGAACTCATTCATTTGGAACTTTGCAGTAAATCATTTAATTTCTTTACATTTAGGACTACATGCTATATCTGTAGTCTGTGCTTTTCAGTTTTTTTCAGGGGGGTGGGGGAACAAGCACAATACCTTTTAGTGCAAGAAGGCAGAAAATGAAACTTGTAATTATCTGTTAAAACTATTATCTGTTGAAACTATTGTTTCTCAACCTTGATAACAGCTGATGCTCTGTTGCCCAGCCATCATTTGACATGGGGCTGCAGAAATGCATTACTGTACAGCAGTGTTCATGAAAAAAGTTATATGCAAAATAATAAAAAGCTAGGTTTCTGCCTGTCAACTCCATAATAAGCCCAGAATGCTAGTATTCTGGTTAATAAAAATGACATCAATACCTTTTTTTTTATTTTTTTATTTTTACTCAGTTCAGCTAAATATGGTTGCATGAATTACACTTTGCAATGACTTTGACATTATAGGGTACATATACCCTGCAGACAGGCCTTTTTGAGCTAAACTTTAGTGCAATATCTCTTTTATTTTTAAGCATTTTTATTTAATATTATCTTTTGATTGTTGTAGCTGAAAAAAAATTAAAAATCAGGCTATTTTGCACCATTGGTATCCTGAAGTAAAGACATTGGACAAACTGGTATAATTTCTATTTGCTTATGTTTTCTACAATTTCTGTAGTGACAGTTTGACATTCAGTTCCCAAGGTTGCAGAAACATGTCTGAATGTGGTGGTTCATTCTTGTCATTGAAAAGAGCGTTCTAACTATTTGTATTACAAAAGACCTACGTATTATTGCTATAATAATTTCATGATGAAGACACTGGCATCTGAAAGCTGCTTTTTGAATAACTAGAAAGAAATGTATTAGGTAATGTCAAGTCCATGCACCATTTCTACTTGGCTACCCAAAAAAGAAAGACAGTATTTCCTCCATCTAGAACTATAAAAATAAGGCAAAACTGCCTGGGAGTAAGCTATGATAGTAAGTGAAAGGAAATGCTGCCTGGGAGTGAATGGTGACAGTCATGGAAGTAAAATGTGTCATGAGCAGTGTTAGACCTGGATGCAGTTAAAATAGTGTTAGCTAGTGAATAAAGTTCAGTTAGCAAAATCACCCAGGTCTGACCATATTTTGCTGAAGTTTGGGAAAAAACTTAGCAAAGACTAATTCAGACACAGAGAGAGGCAGATCAAAGTTGGAGTTTAAATACACTCACAGTGGTTCAATAATTATTTGTGTTAGGCTAATTTCGATAATCAACTTGATAAATTAAGTAAATTGGTTTGTGGCTGTTTGTCCATATACTGTACCAGGGACTCATGGCACACCATAGTACAGTTGATCAGTTTAGCTGCACTAGCTAAATTTGACAGCATCTTTGCAAGTAAAAAGTAACAGGATTCATTATATCACAGATATGTAAGCTTCCAAGCCGTTGCAAGCTAACATGTTTTATTTTGCATTGCAATAGACTAACAGTCCAACTTTTGGAAGTTTACCCCAGGGAGGAAGCAGAAGCCCCAGAAGGTACAGAAACTTAAGTTAAGAAATTTGATAGAAAATAAAGACTTAAGAAAAAATCAAATGTATTAAAATTACAAATGCAGGATACCCTGTATCTCACTGATATGATGTACTACGACTGTTTTGAACGATACATAAGTAAATGCATCCCCAAAACTGATTTTTAGTAATGTAGCTTGGGACCTCAGTATCATAAAACTGTTAATAATAATTTATTCCCTCTTTCATCCTCCCAAAGTATTAATTTTCTGATACTGTTCAGCATAATCATAATTTTCTCATAAGTCATGGGCCATATCTGCCAAACTTTGTGATGTTTTACATAGACTTATATTTATGTACATATATCCCTCTACTACTGTGATGGGTTTAGACATAAAGACACACCACCAACAATCTCTTCTGGGCTTCAACAATCCCACAGGGCAGCTCCACACCCAAAAGCTAGCTTGTGTTCTAATTGAAGAAACAATCAACATAAAAATAATTAATATTTTCGCTATGTCTATCAAGTATAAAGTAGCTTCTGCCCTAATTGTTTTAGGTCTATGTTAATATTTCACTATTTTTTTTCCCCTCAACTTTCATAAATGTTGTGTGTGTACAGTAATGCTGAGATGGACAGAACAAAAGTAGTGTTGCTGGTTTATCCCATTTCAGTGCTGAGACCATGCCAGCCTATCACAGTGGGGTACTGTGAAGAGATACCAAAATACCTATTGTATTGTTAAAATCTTAGTACAAATATCATAAGGAGATTTATATAACCTTCTCAGCAGTGTTAATCACATCAGTTTGAATAATTCACTATACAGATTGTAGCACAACTTAATCATAGCTAGCTTGGGTTAACTTGCATTGAATGATTTTAGGGGTTCAGGTCTCATGTTATGTAAACAATGCAGAGTCCAATTCTGGCTGCCACAGGGTGGGATTTCAGTGTTGAGAGTCCTGTGGGCCATGGACGTGCATCCGCTGTGACAGCAGCAGCAATTCATGGCTACTCTCGTGGCAAGTCATTTGAGGACCACAGGTAGAGGAAATGTCAGGGTGGCTGAGATATATTGGATGGATGTATTGATTTTCCAATAAAGATTTGAGGCAACATCTCTCAAAACTGCACAAATGAATGTAATAAATAATGAAATACATGTTTAAGATTAAAAAGAGAACCTTCATCTTCTGGTTTACTTATTTTGTTTAGAAATATGCTACCTCAAGCACCAGATTAAGTATTAATTACTGGAAACAGTTGTACTTCTTAATTAAAAGAAACATTTATACAACCTGATTGTTTACTCTGTATTTACAAAAACACTACAGAAGAGAGTATTTTCCTCCTTATGAAATTATGTACTAAAAGGAATAAAGAAAAAAGCTGTGTAATTTTTTATCCTACTTGTTTAATGAATATTTGAAAGCCTGTAAGGATAGATAATAAAAATAAAGCTTACCTTGGCCCTTCTGTCCAGTGAAAAAAATCAGGTTATCTTGTAAAGCTGAGTGATGATTTGCTAACTGAAATTTTAAGCGGAATTCATAGTAGAAGGTGATATTTGGGATTGTAGAATAAGATAGGAATGACGTATAGCCAAAGACATCTGTGCCATTGAAACTTGGGTGACTAATATCAATAGCTGGATTAAAAAAAAAAAGAAAAAAGAAAAAAGAAAAAAGAAATTCAGCATTAGGGGAAATTATTTAACATACGTTAAATGTTAAATACATTAAAATGTTAAATACCTTAACGTTCTCTTTAATAACCCATTTTATAATTTAAAAACTAATTAATAATACAAATAATTCGATACATTGTAATATTTTACATACATACAGTTATAGTTTGGGTGTAATCACTTTAGTTTTCAGCTTTTGCAAAAAGACGGCTTTTCAAATGAATTATTGACAACTACTGCCATCTCCTGGTTTTTCTATAACATTGTTAGAAGTGCACTGCAATATTTACTCAGCACTGAGGTAGACAAAAGAAAACACAAAGAAAATACGCTTTTAAAAGAAATGCCATCTCTGACACACATCTGAGTGAAAGTAAGTGCAAGGATGTGCTGGAGAGGTTAAGGAATAATATTTCTTCACAGGTAGAGAAATAAAAAGAAACAACATAAAAGGACGAATTGCAGCACAGTGAATAGGACCTACACAAATGGTTCCCATTATTTGCTCTGTCATTTGAACTGTCTGAATATTCAGGAATTGAGTATCTAAAATGCATAATTTACATTACTGACAAATTATTTAAACTTTTTCTTTTACTCTCATTTAGGTTCAATTTAATGAAATTTTCCTGTACATTGGCCACTGAACAAGTAAAGCATGTAGCTTCTTCTAAAATACATTTGCCTACTATTTACTTCTACTTCCTCCAAAGCTGTGAATACTACAGGTTAATTCAAATACCTACCAGTTTTGTGACATAAAAGTTTATAGTTTATAATTTTTAATTTGTATAATTTATGCTGAGAAAACTATGGGATTTAAAACCCCAAATAAAATCAAGTCTATACACATACCTGTACTTGTAAATAGTCAATAGAGCAGTGGTATTAAGCACCCACATGGCTCCAAGGACTGCTTGCTGGGGCTGAGCAGTCAGAATGCTGTAGTCAGTTTTTGTAGCAATGCTCAGAGTAGAGATAACATAATGCTTGTATTGACAGGAGATAGAGTAAGAATAGTTGCATAAAGCTTAATCTTGAAAGACTGGCTATGAGACTAGATTTAAAGTATCTGAGCAGTAAATCTCCAAACAACCTGAGCACCAAACATGACTGGATCCAGCCGTACTAATGAAGGCAATAGGATGGTTTGGGCAAGGAAGGACTACATAGCTGCACTATGTACAAACCATATTGGGAAGTCCTAATAATAAATTATAATCTTCCCTGAGTAAATCTATGTTATCATAAGTACTTTTAACAATTTGTCCCTAAATACTTAATGTGTGAGAGACACAATCACATGTAGTTGTGAAAATTATATCACCAACTCTAGCTAGTGGAATCTTTCTGATTCTGCACCTTGGGAAACTTGCCATATTGGCACTGAAGTGGCAGACATTGCCTTGGTATCTGCATCTGACAGAAGGTGCAAATGTAGGCTTTCCTTTTTCCCTCCCCTCCCCCTCCCCCTCCCCCTCTCCCTCTTCCTCTTCCCCTCCTTCTCCCTCTCTCCCCACCTCTCCCACCCCCCAAAACACAAACTGTTTAAGAGACAAGATTTTAAAATAAAGGAGGCTTCTGTGTGAACATTGACAAAGGAATGTCCTGCACAGTGATCTACTCCAACTGAGAGGTGCTGTACAGCATCTTACCAGAATCCTGTACAAGAATTGCACTTTACTTTGAAGATCTACATATGTGGAAAGCTTACATATATCTTCTGCACTCTAACAAAAAAAATCAGTGTGTTTTTTTTGTTTGTTTTGTTTTGTTTTGGTTGGTTTTTTTTTTTGGGGGGTTTTTTTTGGGTTTTTTTTGTTTTTTTTGTTATATTGTAATACAAATCCATTTTATTTCTCATTGGTATTTAATAATTACTAGACTTTTTTAATTTCACAGTTTTCCTTACCTATTTTTTTCTATATTTATTTGCTATAGGAAAGAGACATCTGGCCCATATACCTCCCACTCATTAGAAGCAACCTGCACATGTACATCATGGGTGGAAGTCATCTGACCAAATGAAGGCATTGATGATCTGGATGTCCACATAACAGCTGACCACTTAAGGTTTCACTTCATGTCAGTGGAAAAATTAATCACATTTAGAACGAGATGTCTTTTGTATAAAAAACTTAACTAATATAGGTCAGGTAAACAGTATTCTAAAATGCTTATTTCATCCCACCAAACACAAAAGTGGTGCTGGGTCGTATGTCAGAATAAAGTATTATAGATATCTAAAGCTAGGTGGGATGAAGCCAACCTTCTCTATATCCTGCAACTACTTCCCATTCAGCATATTCTTTGTTTCTAGTCTTCATTACCATAAAAGGTAAATGATTTAGAAATTCTGAAGTTATTCTTTGTGAAATCAAGGAAAAACTTTTTTTCTGATTTTAAAGAATAGGAACCATAAGGCACTCAGGAACTATATTATTTGAACAAAGCTGTGCACAAAACCTGGAGTTTACTGAAGAATTGAGTATAGATCTCTGAACTCCATTAGAGCAGTGTCACTAAACATTCTTTGCTATCTGACCTTTTATTTTCTTACACCTCTATGTCTGAGCACAGCCCCTTTCGAATCATCTGAGAAGAAATTTTAATAAATAGTGTCCATTTTTGACTACTTGAGCACTTTCTTTCAGCTCTTTATGGTCTTTTAACCCATTATTTAATGCCATGAAGTACATTCAATAACATACCCAGCATCACAGGGGCTTAAGACATCCCTGCTGTGCTATAGGCTCCTGATGTGGTAACAGACACCACCAGCCAACAGCTTTTGGGATAAACAACTTATCCTGTAATAATAACAAAGTAAGAAATATAAATCACTAGTACAATTGCCTAAGTCAAACCAAGAGTAAATCCAAATTCCATGATAGAATTGTCCTTTTTTAATCGTTGCCTTGTGGAAGCACTAACTGCACTTGTTAATCAGCTGTCATACCCCACCTCTGCTCCCTTCCATGCTGGTCCTTCCCTGTGTGTACACAATGCTTGGATGTTACCTGAAATGGTTCATGACCACCATATGGAGCTATGCCTATATAAGGCATGTGTTCACCAAAAGGAGAAATACTGTATAAGGCAACAAGACCCCCCCTAGCATGTTTTATGAAAATCATTATACATTATTTTGGTTTACTTCTTCACAGTTTTCTCTATGGTGTTGAAGCAGTTTGTCACACCTAGTAAAAGACAGATGCAGCATCTAATTAACTACCTTATCCTCAGCAGATAGGTACATGCAGTAAAGGTTTGTAAATACTCCTCCCTATGCTGGTCTTTGGAGACTAAAATGTATTTAGAAATGTTAATTAATCCTGAGTAAAAAGCTTATACTCCTGGATAATTTAATATATCTACCTTTCCAGCTTCTCTATATTTTATCTATTTCTGGACTGCCACTGTGCTACATTTTAAATAGTGTTTCTTTTCTACACTATTATTTATCAAGATATATTTATCCACTCATATCAAAGAGTTAAAGGTTAAATGTGCATCAGTGTAGAACATTCAGTTTTTGAGATATCCTTCATGTAATGACCTTCATTAGTTTGATTTTAATATAGACTAGTATGTCATACTCTTACATATATTTATCTTAAAAATTAAAAAAAACCCCACAACCCTGTATAAAAAAACCAGTGATTGTGAAATAGTGTCAAGCAAGATAACTTCACCATTTTCTTTTTCTTTTTATTATAAAATGATGGAGCTAAGACAATGCAGAAAAATTTATAATCTTATAGTGCTCTTTTTCTTGAAACACAGTCCTTCCAAACACTATAAAATGTTTGGGCTGGTTGAAATACCACACGGGACCACTAACCACACTGAATTATTTCCCTTTTCCTGCCTAGATAACCATCCAAGCTGATTTCCAGTCTTGCTCTTGAAGCATACATCTGAAGTGGTAAAGAACAGAGATAGGTCCCAATGGCTTTGACTATGAGCCATGTAAAAACAGACTCCAAATTAGCACTCTGACTAAACCACACACGACTCTGACAGAGTACTGAAGCCTTTTATCAGCTTTTTTGTCCTTGATCTTGTCCTGTGACTCTCTGTCAGTCCTACACCATTTGTCATTGTCCTCTCCTGCATTCCCAGTACTGAAGAAGTAATAAGGTATGATATGTCCCATTGCCTCACAAACAAAAAAAGATAAATTATTACATTATATAAATATATTGCTATGGTTGGCTACCTACTTCCCTAACACTGCACATCTTAGCAGAGGTGAGCATAAAAGTGTGAGGTAAAATGAAAATCAACTGTACTTTAAAAAATTATCTTAACAAAGAGGAAAGAATAAAGTGACAAAGATGAAAGAGAATAATGGTTTCATTAGCTTTGAATTTTCTGTAAGGAGGTAAAATTAATATTCCTTTCAGTGTTCACTTCCAAAACATATTGAGCCACAGCTTTGCAATACACTGCAAAAACCAAGACAGATGAAGGGTGTGATGATTTTGGCTGGGATGGAGTTAAATTTCATTATAGTAGCTGGTATGGAGCTTTGTTTTGGATCTGTGATGAAAACAGTGTTGATAATTCAGGGATGTTTATGTTACTGCTGAGCAGTGCTGACACAGAGTCAAGGCCTTTTCTGCTTCTCGTACCACCCCATCACTGAGTAGGCTGGGAGTGCACAAGAAGTTTGGAGGGGACAGAGATAAGACAGCTGACCCCAACTGGCCAAAGGGTATCTTGTACCATATGACATCATGCTCATCATACAAAAGTTGGGGAGCTGGTAGAGGAATGGGAAGGCATTTGGAGCTATGATGTTTGTCTTCCCAAGTAACCATTACGCATGACCCCTGCTTTCCTGCAGATGCTGAACACCTGCCTGCTGATGGGAAGTGGTGACAGGTTGGACACCAAAAAGGACTGTTAAGCCCAGCTGGCAATTAAGCACACACAGCCACTTTCTCACTCCCTCACAGAGGGATAATGGAAAGAATGAGAAGAATAAAAGTGAGAAAATTCATAGGTAGAGATAAAAACAATTTAATAGCTAAAGCAAATGCTGAGCATGGAAGCAGAGCAAAATAATAAAAGTGTTTTATTTTAATGCTCAAGGATGAGAGTATGAATCTGAAAAACCGGTACTACAGCAGTGACATTAATAGTGTGTGAGTGTGCCTATGTATGTTTGATATAATTTTTATGACACATCGGAGAAGAGTGGGATACTAAGGCCCAGATAAAAGCAAATGGCCCACAAAATAAAGTTTCTCAAACAGGAATAAGAGCAATCCTGATCAGCATTTCCCAAAGTCTCTTAGCACTGAACAGAAACGTTGTAAGGCAGGGGTTTTTTTTTATCTGAAGAAATTCCCTTTGGGCATCTGCTGTCACCAAACTGAATAATTTAGTATGCAGACCCAAACAACTCTGAAGGTGACACTGTGTGCCAAACATAGCTGCACTGAAGAAATTCATTTGCAGTCTGATTTTCACTCTACAGAGCTTGGAGCCATGGACTATTCCCACTTCAGCACTTTGAAATCAATTTTATATATGGAGGGAAAACATGCTAGAGAAAATCTGCTGGACTCCTTTGCACTGTGAAGCATTACCATAACTGTTGCTCAAAAATGTTTCAAGGAACATACAGATTGCTGTGAAAGCATGCTGTGGATGGCCCTTTTCAGTGTGTTTTTACTAAATGTAATGTCACAGCTAGGACTCCATTTTACGCTGTCACATATGTGTATAAGTGAAACACATAGTGAAACTCAAACACTGAACTTTGGTCTAAAACACTGCAGTTGGCACAATTACTCATTTTAGCCATTTACATTCCTTTGAAATCCCTCTTATTTTAAATTTACCTTCATGCTTACAAAGCACTTGCTTCATATTATGATCAACAGCCTTCTAGAAGGGCACAGTTTCTTGTGTAACATATAATTAACAACATCAAGACTTTAGAAGTCCAAGTGCTCACTTCTATTCCAAGCAAATGAACCATTTCTGCTTTACTCACATTTAGGACATCATGGCAGCTCTGCAATACAATGATACCCTAATATTTCCTCTTTATAATTTCTACATCTTGTATATCAAATTTCCTTACAGTCAGATGTTTCAAACATACCAGCCTTGTATTTCACAGGCTGTAGCTGTTTCTTGTACTAACCAGGGAATCCCTCCAGTGTGTACCCATATGAAAGTGTTAAAAAAAATATAAAAAAGAAATACAGGCTGATTACAGAGTCAGTAGCAATTGAACACACACACCACCCCCACCCCCCTTTTTTATTTTTTCTGGTACAAGAACAGTGTCCTAAACTCTTCTTATTTTGGTGAAATACAACAATAATATTTTTATTTGCTTAGATTCATTAAAACTATTTGATTTTTATTTCATGTTGACAATAGTGATTTGGCCATATTTATATTCATATAATTAAAATTAAAATTCACATCTTCACAATCCCAGAGGAGTACAGAGGAGCCAAAGGTGACGTGAAGGAGGGAATTAGGTGATTTGAGGAGGAACAAGTGTGGAAAAATAGAGGGATACAGAGACTAAGAGGGCCAGTCACATGTAAATAATTGGCTGGTCACTACACTTGTCTGGTCATGTCCTTCACCCGATCAGCACCACCTGTCCTCTCTTTTAATTTGTATTATCATCCCTTGTTCTTGGACCATTATACTGTAGCTATATAATTGTCAATTTGCAGTCATAATAACAATGTGATAAAAGTGATTTAGTGATAAAAACAAGGAAAGGTGTGTAATGAGAGATAACACATTTTACTGTACATATTTGGAAAATGGCAGAAGCTTTTAGAAAGCCTTCCCTGATGTCTGAAACAAGCATACCATACCATACCATAACTAAGGTAAATTCAGAGCAATTGTTCCTAGCTTGCTTAGTCTGTAGTATGCTCTGTCTGCTTCAGAAAAAGAAGAAAAGTCTTTGTTAGTTCCAGAAGTTAATTTGATAATATTAGTCAAAATGATCTATTTACTTAGCTTTATTAATTTTTCTTCATCCTGTCTCCTGCTTCATAGAAAAGCACTTGGTAAACTTTCATTTGTTCCTCTTTTAGACCTGAGAAAGTAATCAAATCTTAGCACCTGGTGGTATTTTTACAATCCAGAAGGTAGTGTTTATACACTCCTTTTATTTCCAAAATGTAGAAAGTAATGCTGCCCTAAATAGAGATAAAAATAAACTACAGGAGAAATTATTTTCTCTGAAGGCGCTTGCTCTCATTCAAATCTCTCTTTCAGCTTTTCTCCAGGAAAATGACTAAAATATCAGACACTGCCTAGGATTTTCTAGCTTGTCTACTCTCGGCTTCATTGATCTCTCTGTCTCCCTGTTTTTTGCCCAACACTTTTATGAAGCAACACACAGGGAGGATGCTCAGCTCAGACATTCTTCACTTGTGACTGGATTGTGGGCTGGTTTTGGAGATAGGGAAGTGGTCACTTTCAGTGTTTTGCCTTCAAAGCATTTGACTTGTTTCTTACCACAGCTTCTATGAATGACAGAAACTATGACCAATGCATGAAGAATATGGTTCTTACTATCATTGCAGAGGATACCAGATCTTCCGTATGGACAAAGACAAACAGCATCTCGCCTGGACTTTGGAAAACACGTAGCACCATTTCCACATGGGTTTTCATCACAAGTCGCAAACTGGCAGAGTTTTCCAGAGTAGAGTTTAGGGCATTCACAAAACCAATTTTCTGCATCACTGACAAATGTAAATAAAAAACAAACAAAAAGTATGTATAATTACCAAAACACACTTAAAAAACAGGATGAGTTTTACACTTACAAAAAATCAGTAACATTTGACTTATGGTTGTAACACATTTCTTTGTTTTTACTCTAATTGTTGGTTTTTGCTTGTAAGCCTGGCATTAGAAATGCCAGAATGCTTTATGGGTAACTTGAGTTGACAGGTCCTTTTGGGTTTAATTTTGTATTTTAATTTATCTATCCTTCCATGATAAGATATGTGACTTTTCTAATGTCTCACTACTTATTTATACCGCTGCTTTCATTACAGAGTTGAAATAATGGCTTCAGAAAACCAGCTCTTCTATTATGTCTGAAAAAAAACCAGGAAAGAAAGTGAAACCAATGTGAACTTGGAAGTTTACTTTTCAAATGGAAACATAATTTGTACAGTCAGGTATTACACATAGCTTGTGACAACATAGTAAGATGTATAGAAAAACTGAAATATGAATACTTATAGTTGTGATTATATTGAAATTGAAACAGCATAAATAGGTAATATATCTGCTTTAATATATCTTATACTAGTCATAGAGTATTAGAATAGGCAGGAGAAAAAGTAAGTTGTAATTAGTCTTGAGGTCTGAAACATATATTTACAAATGTTCATATTCTTCTTGTATGAATTACGGGGTTTTTACTATACAAAGATAGCACAATGGCAGATATGGAAGGAAAAAAAAATCAGGTAGGAAAAGGAGGACTATAAGTCATTCACATCTATCTCTTATTATTAATATAATTTCACTAAGGGTCTTATTTGATTTTCCCCTTGTTTTATGACCATAATTAGGTGATGGATACATAGGTCAGTTCATATGATTATTACACATTCTCAGTATTGAACAGAAACAGAAACAGTCTGTCTTATACTTGATAAGGTCACGTGTACCTGTGGGTATGAATGCAGAAGACATGATGTGAGCTGTATCAAACCACAGTCATTATGTTTTTCCAGATAATAGCATAATCATTAGGATGTTCAGTGATAAAATGTTAAATGCATGTGATTTTTAAAAATCTGTTCACTGCTTATAATACCCATGCAATCAGGTTAGAGAAAATAATCTGGAGCTGAAATAGATCCTGGCTTGTTGTTGTGGGTTTTTTTGTTTGTTTGGTTTTTGTTTGTTTGTTTGTTTGTTTTGGTTTGGTTTTTTTTAAGAAAAATAAGTAAGTCTTGTGATAGTCTTGACATTGTGCATGACAATTGATAGTGTGTTTCTAAACTGATCACCTGCAGTTCTGGGGAGTGAGGATCTCAGCTGGAGAGTCTACCAGAATGAATCTTGTGAATAATACCTCTAGACACCTTTGCAAATCAAAATTGCTATCAGCTGCAATAATAAATTTCTCTGTGTAGCATATTCTATTTATAGATCTGCTGCACACACCAGGAGAGGAATGTAAATGAGATACTGGATGGCTTTTGTTTGTGCAGCATGGAGAAGCCTGCTTTCAATGGTTTTAATATCATCATTACATAGTTCAGCTAATTAAAAAACAAAACAAAACAAAACAGAATTCTTCCTGGAAATCTACAACTGATGGTGATGATCTCTAAAACAAGTTATCAAGTGTTTTTCAGTTTGTTTATATTAGAGGGGACAGATCATTGCCACTGATTGACAAAATGTAAAATTTTCATACATTCATCTATTGAGCTGTATATATCAACATTGACTGTTTCTTTTTATAGTCTTAGAATCATAGAATCATCTAGATTAGGAAAAATCTTTAAGACCATGGAGTTCAACCATCAACCCTGCTCTGCCAAGTCCACCACTAAGCCATATCCCCAAGCACCACAGCTTTTAAACACATCCAGGGATGGTGATTCAATTACATCCCTGGGCAGCCTGTTCCAATGCCTGACAACCCTTTCAGTAAACAATTTTTTCCTAATGTCCAGTCTAAACCTCCCCTGGTGCAGCTTGAGGCCATTCCCTCTTGTTCTATCAGTGGAGAAGATTAAAAATAACAGGTCTCATAAATACTTGTGAGGAATTTACTGTTATCAAAATGAGCAATGGTCTAACATTTCACTATTGATGTCATAGCATCCTAATAACAGAGAAGAGTGATTCCCAAGGAGGTAAAGAAAACAGTTTTAGAAGACTTTTGCAAAATAATGCAAAGCTTGAAAACATAAAAGCTAAGCACATAAGAAAAATACTACAAGTATTAGTATACTGAAATAAGAACTCCTAAATGACTTATTCTCTCTCAAAGCAGTCTGTCATTGTACTTGCTTAAGAAGAGGACAAGGTTTCCCATATTCTGCTGAATTAATTGCAGCTGCAGGAAACACATAAATGTTTGAATGACCAGGGACTGCTCTCCTCCCAAGTGGATTTCACAATTCCATGATATTTTGCTATCCTTTATAAAAAGATAAACAATTCTGGTTTTAAAAGATTCTAATCCTCTGTACAATGTGTCATAGACATGTACTCTAGGGATACAGTGCTGTGGTTCTCCAAAGTAGAGTATAATTTTCTCTATGCCTTCTCTAAAATGGGAGCACTATGCTCTGTGATTCCCACTGAAAGTACTGTACATGCCATTTGTGTAGTCATATGTGAGTGGGCTGCCCTGAAAGGAAGCACAGTCAACATGCTTTAGTCATGACAGTACTAAGCTGAGAATATGCAAAACTATGTGTTGCAGTGGGTTCAGTATTTGAGAACACAAGTTCATCTAGTCTCTCTCACTATATTAACTAGGACAAAGCTGTGGAAGCTGGGGCAAACAGCTTCCCAAAGTTCTTCAGTTGATAAACAGTAGATGTATTTCAATTTATTTGAAGTTGTTACTTGCATTTATTCTTAGTGTCATTTTGCTTTAAATTACTGGAATCTGAAAGAAAGATTGTACTTTATCACTTTAAATTTTAAGTTGAATTACACTTCATGCAAAGATTCATTAAATCTTATTCTAGAAAATATCAACATAATGTAATGATGATTACAATCTTCCTTTGAAAGCTTTGTGCAATAGCCAAATCCACAGAAACCCACTGCATCCAGAAGGAAAACCATACCTCTTAATCTTAAAAATATCAAAGGACAATGTGCAAAGGAGGCATTTTTTTGTTTGTACACAACAGGCATTTTTTGTAGTATATATCTGCCAATCTTTCCTTGTATTATACAGCTCCCAGAAATCAATTCTGCTTTCCTCTGCTTTAGTACTTTCACCCAGGTTTACTCAATTATGGTTATCTTCTCTAGATCTGAGTGGTTTTGTTAGCTTTACTGTCTTGAATAATTTTTTTCCCCTATTAGGAATTATTAGTCTGTAAACTCTGGTGATTCATTTTAAATTTCCTTTCCTTTCACCGAAAGTACTTTTGTATTGAGTTTGCATGGCCAGGTTTTTATAGCAGGATGGCTACAGGGGTGGTATCTGTGAGAATCTGCCAGAAGCTTTTCCCATCTCTGACAGATACAGTGTCAGCTGTATCCACTGAAGAAAGAGGGGGAAGAGATGCTCTAGGCACCTGTGGCAGGTGCTGCCTCCCAGACAGATAAACCAGACAAAAACCCAAGGGTGTCCCAGTGCAGTTTGGTGCCTCAGCCATTATAACTGAATGTCATGGTGGTTGACAAGTGCCTCAGGGACTGGACCCTTAGTAAACAGGCTCAGGGGCTGGGTTTGCCTGGGGTTGTCTGAGTTTGTCCCCTCAACGAATCAGAATGACCACAGTGCACCCTTGACTAGAGCATAAATGGAGTCCTGCCTAAGAACCAGGTGAGTTGGTTCCTTGCAGAGCAGCAGGCCTGGTAGTTGGATACTCCCCTTGGACATGCCATCCAAGGATAGTTCCATGGATTGCTTGAGTCTCTGGGGACTAAGTGAGCCTTGCCCCCTTTTTTTGGGTGAGTGACATCTTGGGCATTCTGGTGTGGGAAGTTTCCCCTTTAGGAGTAAGTGTGTGGCTTTTTTGTTCATCTGTCCTTAAGGTTTAGGACTTAGCTGTGTAGTAGTTAATTCCCAACAGACATCCAAACCTGTATTTGGTCAGAAAGAGTGCTGGGCAGATTTGGTTTCAATAATCCCCCCCACTGTGGACAGTGGTTGCTGTTTGTTTTGTGGGTGGCTCTGTGACAGCACCAGAGCAGAGCTTCCCTTGCAGCCCTTGCACAGTGAGGCAGGCTCTTCCCTTGCATCACATGGAGGTTAGCAGTGGAGCAGATCCACCTATAGCCCATGGAAGACTCCATGCTGGAGCAGGTGGGTGGCTAAAGGAGTCTGTGACCCCATGGGGGACCCATGTTGGAGCGGTTTGTTCTTGAAGAATTACACTCTGTGGGAGGACCACAATCTGGATGGAGCAGAATAGTGTGAGAAAAAATTATTCCTTTGAAGAGGAAGAAGTGTCAGAGGCAACATGTGATGAACTGACTGCAACCTCCATTCCTTTTCCCCCTGCACCACTCTGTGTGTGTGGGGAAGAGGTGGAGAGAAGAAGGAATAAAGCTGAGCCCAGGAAGAAGGGAGTGGTGGGAGGAAATGTTTTAAGATTTAGTTTTTATTTCTCATTATCCTACTCTGATTTGATTGGTAATAAATTAAATCCATTTCCCCAGGTTGAGTCACTTTTCCTTGTGATGGTAACCAGTGAGTGATCTCTCCCTGTCCTTGTCATGAGCCACAAGCTTTTCATTGTATTTTCTGTCCCCTGTCCAGCTGAAGAGGGGAGTGATAGAGTGGCTTTGGTGGGCACCTGGCATCCTACCCAGGTCAACCCACCACAGCTTTCTAAACTGCCTCTCTCTATATATAGGACCAATGACAGGCTCTTTTTAAATAAAATCTAAATCGCTTTGGAACTAAATTGTGAACCCCCAAGGGAACTATTCCCAGATTATTTAGGTTCATTCATGGAAAAAACATTTTTGCTTTAAATTTTCCTCGAGGCACGTATATATGCAGAGTTATTCTAGTTCTAGCACTGATTAAATAGGAGCTTACACTTAAAAGATACTTCCAAATTCTTTGATCCAAACTAAAAAAAATGGAGTTGGAAGGTTCCAACTCCACTTCAAATAGATCAGGAGTTACAAAAAGATTCGAGCACCTCAGTTGCCCGCTGACAATATACAGAAAAGAGATCATTGCATATGAAATGGTTCATCTTAAAATCAAAGATTAATTTATAGGACCTAATGAAGAAATTTAATTAAATAGATGCTTAATGCATCCCAGTCAGGGAACAAGATGCATCTGGTCAATCTTATCATTAAACATATGTATATGAGTTTCCTTGAACAAGAATACACTCCTGAAAAAAATAGGTAAAGCTTAGAAAGTTTACTGGACTTGTGCTTGTGTTAGTTGTGACTTGGGAAGAACAGAATTAGGTTTATGGAAATGATGAAGGAGGAATAGTATGCCTATTGGCAGAATATCCATTTCAGACCTCTGTAGATATCATTGTTTTTAAGAATTTAGGACTGTTAAAATGTATTTTAAAATGTACTCATTCAAGTATGTATCAGAGTGCTATTTAATTTTTCAGGGTCGTGTAGTCTCTTCAGGAGTCTTTTATAACCCTCTTTAACCTCAGTTTTCCACTCAGTCAATATACAGGTGATTCCCCATTACATGAAGAATACATATCTGTTAAAAAGTTTGATATATAAAAAATCCTGTCCTGTAATGTTAGAATTATGACTATTCCTGTCACACCAGGGGAGACACGGTTGTGGTATTGAGCACTGATGGACACATAACCCTTAACAGATGGTTAAGGATCCCTCAGGAAAAAGTACAGCAAACAATGTTTGATAAGAACAATTTATGAGGGCAGGAGTCACATTCCCTGGCCACATCTAGAAAGAGAAATAATGGTCTGTCAGACTGGGTCCATCTCAAGGGTTATAATTAGCTCTGACGCTACTTTCCTCAATCTCCTCAGTCTTTTCAGTTAGATATACATTTTCTCTTGTGTTGCATGGGGAAAAAAATGTAAATGGATGTTATCATCTGCTAAAATGTATTTATAAAAGTTATTTTAAATTTTATTGAAAGGCTATGATTTTGATAATAAAAAATTATCATTATATGAAACATGGCCATGGAAGCACAAAAACATTTTCAACAGCCTAAGGTAGAAGCCAGATCTCCACCTCTCACAGAAATCTCATACTGCCTAACTTCTGTTTGACCTTCAAAAATCTCTCATGATTCCTTATGACAGGAAGTTTCCAATTGCTCCCAGCAATCCCTAGAGCCCTAAGCAGCCTTTGCTTCAATATATCTACTATTTGCAACAGGACTTGTGAGTACCATATCCAAAGCAGCAGCATTGAACATTGGTGTGCAGCATATTGCTTGTTGCACTGTTTTCATTAAACATGCATTGTATACTATTACTCATTTCTGTTACAATTTTTAAACAATGTTTTAGCACAAAAATGTTCATTACTTCAATGTTTAGTTTAATCTATAGGTTGCAGAAATATGTAACTTAGTCACTTCCAAGATTTCAAAGTCTCCTCACAGAGCAGCTGCAGTTTGCTACACTGATCAAGAGAAGATGGGTAACTACAAAACTGAAGAATAAAATCTTGAAAAGTTTTTAAAAGAAAATCATGTACTTTAAATTCATAACATAAAAATTTTGAACTACAATGACTACAGTCTAAATCCAGAACTGTCTACTGAGGAAAGAGAAACAAAGTTAGTGTAAACCAAAGTGTTCATTATACTTTCCTCTCTTAGTTTCTTCATAATAATTATTTTCTGTCTCTAAGACAGACTTTTTTTTTTTTTTAATTTGCGTATTTATTGTTTTAAACTTTCACAGATGAAAACTCTTCCTATTCCATTCTGAATTCAACTTACAGAAAGGAGTTTTTGCAACCACTTCTTTATTGCATTGTCAGTAGTTCTGCCAATTTGCAAGTCTAATAATCATCTCATCACTTCCTATGTATCTATTCAGCATACATTATTCTTTCTTTCTTAAAAACATTCTTAATCATAAGCAGCTGATCATTGGTGCTTTCTTGTAAGTCTAGTCTATGTACAAGACTGGAAGCCACAAATCTCTTAAAAACTCCTGTTAAAAGGATAAATAAGGCTTTGAACTTGCAGGGATCATCATCTTCCCACAGTGATTTGCCCTGTTCACACAATTGCTTCCCAATACCTCCTGTTAATTCAAATGCACAGCCTTCTTTTCAATCCTAGGTACCTTCTTAGGTCCTTTTAGTTTTGATTCAGTCTCTGAACTTTCTAATTCAACAAAATGGAGATCTTTTTACCATATGCACATAGCACAGTTTAGTATAAGCATTAATGTTTATAAAACATGTAAAATGAAATGCACTCTAAGATATGAATAAAACCAACAATTACAAAATTCTTTATGAAAATCTGACAACATTGTAATGAGACAAGAGAAACCATAGCTGCTTTGAACTGGCAACATCTTTAGCAGTTTGGATACTCCATTTTCTAACAATTCTATAAATGCCACAAGAAATAAATTTTGAATAAAAGTACTTCATGGAGGAGAATCTGAATGTAACATTTCTTTAATAACCTTTCTTAAGGGTCCATCGTTCCATATTATATCTGCACCCTTTTTTTTCCCAGTGATTACCAAATGAAAATTTGTACCTCACTTATTCATTTCTTAATGAGAATATAAAACTGGGTGCACAGGTGTGCACTCTGTTTTTAATCTGGACAGCTAACAGAGCTACAGGATATTTTAACTTGGGCAGATCAGGTATTATGATAATGTTTCTCCATGCAAGGGAAGGACTATGAGCCATAGTTTTACAACACTATTTTAACATTAATTTGAAAGCCATATCTCTCCACTTTGCCTATTCAAAGCTTGCACATAATTTCTAATATTTTAATTGTATTAGTTGTCTACGCATGGGCTTTCTGTTTATTTCTGATTCTTTAAGCTGACACAGGAGAAAATGTTCCTCCTGACAGATCATGCCTCAAATCAGTAAGGACCTGTGGACAGATATTCTCTGTGTTTTGAAGAGTGGCTAGTGAAGTGTGTCTCTTTGTTCCTTCTCCCTATACGTTACAGCAATTATGATCAAATAATAACTAATATATAGTAAAAATGTATTTTTCTTGTACATGTAATGGTGTAATGAATATATTAAAAATGCTTCATTCACATAAACAGTAAAGATGTCAGTGCAGGATACTGTCTGGACTTTTACAGATTCTTTTAAAGAGCACAACTTGAAATGCAATTAAAAGTCACATGCCTATAAAAAAATATTTTTTCAAGCTCCTGGACAAATTAAGTTAATGGCTGTATATACAATATATAACCTACAAGAGCTTTAACTCTAATATATATAGCTCCTAGAGAATTGAAATAAGACTCTGGAAAGTTCCTAAAGAGCTTTGTACAGCCTTCAGACTAGCACAGCATCAGTCACATGATATAACTGAATTGGTAGATTATGTCTGAAGAAGACTGATTTTCAGGAATCACCTCACATCTATTGGGAGATAAAGTCTAGAGCTAATTTTTATCTCAGTCCAATAGTTGTGTTTCATCAGCGGATATATGTCTGATTACACTGTCAGAATGGAATGTGCAGTGCTGAAATTCAGGGGGAAAAAAAAATAAAAAAATCTAAGCACTCTACATCTTTGTAGGTATTAGAACAGGAATAGTAATACTAGCCTCCACCAGACATTGCACTCTCATGTTGAATGTAGCTTGAAGACTTCCCACAATTACAAAATATTTTTTTTAAACTTCCAAAGCAAATGTCTCATAAAACTTCTTGCTGTCTATCCTCTGTCTGTCTTTCTTTCCATCTTTTTGAGATTCACTTGTATTCCAGGTATCTTCCTCTACTGTCAGGTCTAAGAGATGACAAGAAAGCCACAGCGCTGTCTTCTTGTGCATCATTTCTCTGGGGTGCCCCCAGCTCTCAGAAGACATAAAAAATCCCTGCAGCATAGGATTTCTGCTTATACATTTACTGAACTGTAGGAGGTAAAGGAAAACTTCAGAGATTCCCTTTGTCCATGGCTCTGTCTGAATATCTACAGTTAATTCACACAAAGCTATTTCTTCAAATGACATCAAAGGTAGGTCACAAATACTGAAACCAAAAAGCAGTTAGGAACATAAGTACATCTGAAGGACCAAATCATGACCAGTACCACAGTTTTCTCCTACTACAAATTAAGGATAATGTATAGGAGATTGCACAAACCCTTTTTAAAGACTAATTGCTTAAACTTTCACAGCTATTTTAGCATGAGAAGGACAAGAGCAGTGCTGAGTAGTAGAACTACTGACAACAGTGACTGTAAGCAAAAAGTTAGCAATCACTGTGTGCTTTCATTTTTAAATGACATATACTCATCAATAGCTTGAATTGTTCTGTCTTGTACATTGACCTTTTACTTTCACTGCTGCCTCAGCTCAGAATTTCACACACTGCTGGATGATGGCTATGACTTATGAAGAATATAAGGTGCCATAAAAACTGAGAAATCAAATGCTATAAACTGAGCGTTGGCATTTTTCAAATGTGCAAGAACTGTAACTGCTAGAGTTGTTCCATTGTTGAGAATTAACATAGCTGGGTGACACACTAGGCTAAACTAATGCAAAATGCAACAGAAATCTGTTTTGCAGCTGACCTTCATAATTGGTACAATTATGCCATTTGCATACCATTTTCTCTAACAGACCTATTTTAACATGAAGAGATGAGTCACTGTCTAGCTTGCATTCAAGAGGTCAGTCTGACTTATTTGTAGCAAATGATAAGTGACTGTCTTGAAATAGTAAATTACAGGAGAATTTATGTTAGAGGAAAAACGCTGCATCCCAGCATCTTTAGCAGTACTGTTATTTGCTTGCAGACTTCCTTCAGAGAAACAAGTCAATTCCTCTTTCTTGTTATCATGATGCCAATCTATTTCTTTACATTTATGCAGAAGAATAACAGGAAGTTATTCTGTCAGTCTCGCTTTACTGACAGATTTCAGGGAAATGGCAATAAGCTGATCTTATAAGTAAGACACTTAAACTTACAAATGAATAACTAAAGCAACACAAATCCATGCTAGAAATACATATGTATCATGTACATTTAATAACAGCAATTTTAAATATAGTTTTGTGGAAAAAGATGACATATCATTTTACATTGTTTTCTGGATATAGGGTGTCTATAACAAAGGTTTCGCAAGACCCTGTCTTTGACAATATTAACCTGTGAATGTAAATGATCTTCATGTCTTCTGAACATTTTTTTTTTTATTTTTCAGTGTGCATCAGTATGGTGTCTACCCATGTAAAATGAAAGCACTGGAAAAACTGCTAATAACAATCTGTTACACTGTCTCATTCTCATGTCTGAGTATTTTACAGTTATGGCTGTTAGCTGCTGGTTGGAATGAGTGCTGCTTCTGTATCTAAAATAGGCTGAGCAATTCTGACAGAAAGACTTCTACCTCACTGATTCAGTAGCAAGTATGGTGATTTAAAAGTACTATCAGTACTTCTGCCATAAAGTTTTGAGGCTACAACTATACATCAGGATGAGGAGATCACAGAAGTAGAATTAGACACCTTCAATTTAGCTTTGAGCTAATTAGCACTGTTACCACCTGCAGTGAAATCAGGGCGAGATGTTTCATCCTGACTGCTAATCCTTCATGGAAAGCAGGGCTTTTAATCAGTTTATGAGCATGTATTGTTATTAATACTCATTCTATCTTCATGAAAACTACCTTATTTGTGCCTCTTCTACAACCATTATCTCTTTATTTTGCTTTATAGGCATGCGTTCTGTGTATCCATAGAAACAAGCACAGAATGAACTGTGGCGGCTTACGGTCATACATTTGTTTTGAAGTTACCACATAATGGAAAGGAAAATGCCTTATTAAAAGAAAAAGCACGGAAAAAGTAAGTCTGAAGGCTAATGCAGCCAGAGTAAATAATACATTTTAACCCTTTCTGTTTACTTCCTTCAGTCAACTTAGTACAAACATTATCAAATACATATCGGCTGTAGTATTAATGCAGATATTCCTTTTGATATCACTACTCCTGTAAGTGAAATGAACATTAGAGCTTGTAAGCATAATTGACTATTCCAATATCTCAGTTTATACATCAGGGAAGAAAGTTAAACATCCCACAGTGATGTGGTGATGACAATAGAAGCTTGGAGCTTTCCCAGGCTTCTAGGTTCTGTTGGCCACATTGAGACAGCTCTACTTAAATCTGTTAAATTTTTAAAAGTTACAAATTCTGACACACTGTATCACAAATAGGCATAATTAGAAAAAGAAATTTAACTTTGAGGTGCTTAGATGGAAGAGGGCAAACTGGAATCCCATTGTCTATGGCTGGACTGCTCAACTTCCATCCAGAACAGAAAAACTCTTTTGCATTGCTGTCTACAAAGTTCTTCACTTCTAAAGAGGAGGTGAAAAATTCTCCCAAAAGCTTCTGAAAGACTTGGGTACTTAAAGACTAACCTAGAACAGGGTTTGGAGTACAAAAGTTATTTAAAACCTGTACCATAAATTACCTTAGAATCATGAGAACCTGATAGAATCTGAGGTTATACAGCATTTTTATTTTACAGGTGTAAAAATTAATAAAACAAGTGTCATCTGTGCTAGCTAAATGAATTATACAGCTAGTCAAAACCCCAACAATTTCTTTGTTAGCTGATTCCATTTTCTGATGTGCTTTGTAAAATTTTTTTAAGAGATTCAGGATGGGAAGACAGTTCCCTGGAGCTGAGGTCCCCACCCAACTAATAAAAAAAAAAAAGAGTACTTGCTTTACTTAAGGTCATGTAATTCTGAAAAGAATACTGAAAAATATGCTGTTTTGTGAAAAATCAGGATGAGATACAAATCAAATGCCTACAAAATCAAAACTAAAAATATGGGATTTGTATGCCCAGTAAATAATTTTGTGTGTCTGTGTGTGTTAGGTATTGAAGAAAAGGATGCAAGAAGGCGGGAAGTCCTACTGACACACAGCTATGACTGAATTGTATTCTCTGGGGTATATAATCTCGCTACGGTATTAACATACATTCAAGAACAGAAAAGTAGTAAATAATATGTCATTGAAACCAGGTAGATTTCCACTTATTTTCATTTGTTTTTTTTTTTAATTATTAACTTAGAACACTTTATGTGTAATCTATGTAAACATGGAATATCATAATCAGTTCCATAAACTTTTAGGTCAATTTGACATTGTATTGTCTGGAAGATAAGGGCTTTAACAGATCTTTAACTGTAACTGATCTAAAACATTATTGATTTTAAACATTTATCAATATTTTTTTTTTCTAGTGAACTATTTAAAATGTAAAATCAACATTTAGAGTTAATTAGCATTTTCTGTTATACGATGAGCAAATTCCATTAAAATCTCACTTTACTTTTGTACCTGCAGTGCCATTTCCTTTTAAATGTGTCAAAGAGTTGGGTAACTGAACTGTTTTAAAATATGTTAATATTAATAATCTTAATTTCTGAATAGCAACAAAATTTGTGTCACAGTCATATTTGTGGGAAAGAAACCTCTGACAATGGCGTCTTCTAATGCAACTGAACATGGGCTATCTCCATTGAGATTGAATCTGCATTGTAGTTACAAAGAAAACAGAGTAAGAGCAGTTTGTGTTGCAGTTGTAAGGAGCTGGCTTGAGCCCTTCAAGATTTTGCAGTGCACAAAGTCTTGCCTGGCAGAATTTCAATAACTTGGATGGTTACCCTTAAATGTATTTTCTATGTGTAATAGAATTATAAGTCTTCTAGTATAGTCTAAACCAGTGTTTATACCAAGGTATCTTGTGTTTCCTGTGTTCCAGCAATTGGATTTATGCTAGACTGGGAAATGTGCAGTACTGGAAGAATGGAGTGATTCATTGCTAAGATGTTTCTATGGTAAGCTTTTCCACTGCTGAATTGTTCAGCTCCACAGGTGGTAGCTATGGCAGCATCACTTGTGCAGAGAGAATACTATGTAGCTTCTGATGTTTTAAGGAAGGTTAACTTTTAATTGCTAAAAGCAGCCCTATACAGAACAATACTTATATATGGCATTAATTAAACTGTTACAATTACAGATTATTTCATGCACAGGGTAAGAATCTGTAATAAATGTTAAAAATAGGGGAAAAAAAAGCTATTATGGAATGACTTAGTAAACAAAGAATATTTGAAGCTCTATGAGTAAAAGTTCTAAGTAGAAGACACATAAAAACTTTTTGACATGACTTAAAAAAAGTCTGTAATATATGCAGTTATAACAAAGATTTTGTTATATTTGTCCATTTTATCTAAGGGTCACCTTTCTCTCCAAATTGGTGAGGTTATACCCCAAACACACAAACTAATCTATTTTACACTGGACTCCATAAATCTCAAATTTTAGGGCAGTCAAGAAAAACACTGTTTTCACAGAGCCCCTTTAGCACTCTATTTGCTATTTATAAAGTATCTTTTTGTAGACATGGCTAAGCTGTGCTGCTGATGTGATACAATAAGATGCAAGGAGCACTAGAACTATGAATTCATCTAAGAATCACCAGAATAAGTCATACAGGATCACAAACCATACATTAATCACTCCTTCCTCATACGTCACCACCTGCCAGGGGACAGATAGTAATGTGCCCTCTCACATCCTTAAACAGTTGCAGGCAGTGCCTAAAATAGTATTATGTCCTATTTTATGAAGGTTAAGTATCCTGGAGAAAAGACGTTGTCCTCTTACTACCCAAGCCATTAAAAAGCCTCATCCCCCATTCATCATCATTTCAATGAATACATTGCTCTGTAGTCACTGTGCAGTCCTTCCTGCTGGTAAATGTAACCCTCTGAAGAGAGCAACCTGCAGCACGTTCCTACCACCTGTCATATTGCAATAGCAGAGTTTTTCCAAATGTACACAAGAGATCCTGTGAGTAAGCCCCAAAAGAGACTTGCAAACAATCTGATGACAAGAAAAAAAAAATTTCTTCCCACTGTCCCAGAAGAAATTAGCTCAATGTTCACAGTGGCTTGCAGGGTTCACAGCTGTGCTCTGACCTATGAATGAAAACTAGTGACCTTCCAGCAAAAGAGTTGTGGCTGATGAGGCAATAGTATACACCCTTTCTTTTTGAGATATGAAGAAGAACTAGTGATCTATCTGACTCAATTTTGACATGTCTTACTAACTTATGGGAAAAACTCAGAACCTTTTCTTTCTCCAGGTAGACAAAGCCATACTTTCTTTTAGCTTATGTGATATGCATTTTTGAAATGGAAACTTTTTGCTTCTAAAATCTGTCCTGTGGTCAAGACACACTGACCACCAGCTATGCCTCTGAACCTGAAACAGTACAGAGTACCAAAGATATATGACATTTTTTTTTCTTTTCCTACTCTGAAAATGTTTCCAAAATTAAGAATTTTGAAATATTATGAATGGCAAAGAGAAAAGAGATCAAAATTGGAAAGCCTAGTTATTACACTCCACCATATTCAGCATCAAAATAGAAGATTTTTTTTCTCCCAGAAAATCCTTTCAGTTAAAAATGCTGATATT
>JANHGN010005335.1:4698-22215 GCA_024605025.1 Megaceryle maxima | reverse complement strand
TCCCGTGAGTTCCCACAGCAGGCCTGCATGAATCACCCTAGTGGTGACCATCGATCAAAGTACTATCGAAACACCCTTACACCTTGAAATTTAGTTGCACTGTAAAATATTTACCTACAAGAATAACACCTTCATCTGTACTGTTTGTTGAATGTTTCATTACAGAGAACTAATAAATTGTTTTGTTATTGTTCCTCAGAGTCATTGTTGTGACTCTTCTGCACCAGTGGCCCAGGGACAGCCTCTTTCAGGGGATCACAGAGATTCAGTTCCCTCGTTGTCCACTGGGTGGGATGAGACAACCTTATGGCTTGGATGCTGTGATATTGATTTTCACAGACCAGGTCATGCTAGAGATAAAATGAGAGACTCTGTTGCAATTATGTAAGTCATTTACAATTGAGAGTGGGGAGAGGTTTTCTTTCTGTGTAGCAGATAATATTCTTTAGTTAAGCCTTTCCCACAGTTGACAGGGTTTGGTAAAAAGTGGTATATAAAACTGAAAAGAAAAAGACTATCAAATAGGTATGCTTCTATTTTCATGAGGCAGTAATACTTGTGATAAAGTGGTGCTTAAAAGATGTCCTCAGACTGGTTTGCAGGAAAGATAAATGGAATCTGTTAAATACTTACGGTGTCTAAGTCACATGGGCTTTGCACAAAAATCTAGCATCATTATCTGTTTTCAGCTGCTTTTAGCAATCCTTTCGGATGACCTACAACTGCTGACAGAGCAGAAACACTCCTACAAGATACTCTTCTTTTTACAATCACGACATTACTCCTTCCTAAACTCAGTTGCCTACTCTTACTAAAATCAAACTCTTCCTCCCTAGGCATGGGTCTCTGGCAGCCTTTCTTGGGTTTTGAGGGATGAGGGCAGTGAGAGATGAGCATGGGAGAGCTGTGAGGTTGGGCAGGCTGGAGCACTGCAGGATCCCGTGGTATTTGGGCTGGTAGGGGTGGGATTACCTTTCTTCCCAGTTGCCAGTGTGGTGCCATGCTTTCAATTTGCGTTGCAAACAGTGTCAGTTGCCCACTGATGGTTTAGCTGTTGCTGAACAGTGTTTGCACAGTTGGGCCTTTCTGTTTCTCCTTCTGCCCCCTTCAGTGAGTATATTAGGGGAGAGGGAAAGGTTGGGAGGGGAAGCACATGGGACAGCTGACTCAAACTGGCTAAAAAGGAACTTAGTGACACACAACATTATGCATGGCAGGGTTTGGTCTTTCCAAGGTAGCCCTTGCTCAGACTGGCTGGGCATCTGGGCATCAGTCTGCTGGTTGGAGGTGGTGAAGAATTGCCTTCTCATGACTTGTAGGTTGTATTTTTTTTTTCTTTATTAAACTGTCTACCTTGATCCACAAGTTTTCTTGCTTTTGCACTTCTGATTCTCTCCCCCATGCTGCTGCAGGGGGAGTGAGTGAGCAACTGAGTGGGTGCTTAGTTGCTAGCCAGGCTCAACCATCATAGCTAGCAACATTTTTTCAGGGCCCCATAGAAGCATCACCTTTCCCCTTGGGAAGCTGGTGGCTTCCCCCTCTGCCCTGTTGAAAACACAGCAGTGGGAGGCTAGTCTCTTGTTTCCCCTTTTCTTCATTTTGCCTCTCCCCCTGATTTTTCCTTCACAGTAGCCACTACTCTTTGCTCCCCTACTGCACTATTTACTGGAGTTGAGCTTGCCCAGTTTACTGCAGGTATTGTGGCAAAGGGCACACAGCAGGCTGCTGCACCCAGGCAGCTATCACCACAAATGCTTCTTTGAAGTTTGGCCATATTCTGCTTGTTGATAATTTGCATCAATTTCTATATGTGACTTCAGGTTAACGCCTTCATACTTTTAACTTATATAATTTAGGTTTACAACTAAGAGACTGATTAGCAATCTAATCTGGAGTCTTCTTGTGCGCTAGCACCTTCTCCGGTGTTTGTGTGGATAACAGAGATGATGTGCCTGCTGTGTCTTCCAGCTAGGAAAAACATAAAGAAATGGTTCCTTTTCAGTTTTTCCCTGAAGACATTGTGCTGCTTTTTACTGTTCCCTTATGAATACTTGTTAGAATGCTAATTAGGATTGTTCTTTACAGTGGAATTACTACATAAAGTAGGGGAATATTAGATAATATTTTGTTGTTTTACACAGGGACTACTTTGGACTACTTTTTACTTCTGCAGAGTTATGTTTCTGTTAGTAACTGCCCTGATATGTCCTCTCCTCTAGTTTTTGTTCTGTTTATTGCACACTTTTCTGTTTGAATGCTTCTAAGTTGTCTTGCAGCTTTCAGTATCTCCAGTCCAATAAAATGAATTAAAAAATGTGACTATGAAAACATTGTATTGAACAAAGTATTGAAATGAAGACGGAAAATGCCATATAAATTATATATTTTAATAAATGACTGTACACTGTAGAATTTCAGTTACAGGAAAACATAGTTTACACTAGTAATTACTAAAGAAATTACTGGAGTAGCACATCCATTCATTGAATCACAGAACATAAACTGTCCCTCTGATTGCATCTTCCATTGTGAGGAGAGCAAACACCAAGCTCTAATAATGCCATCTCTTTAGCACTAGCACTTACTGCTGGGTGGGGAATATGGAAAGACTAATAAAAATTGTTGCTTCATGGGTACTAAGGGAATATACAGATATATAGTATACAGTTAGTATATATAGTTAAACATGAAGAACTTTGATTGGTGTCAGGCAACCCAGCTGTTTCTCATCTACGTGCCTTTCAGTAGGTACCTGGGTTCAGTGGGCGTTTAAGACATTTGTGAACGTGTTAGATATGCATACACATGGCTTGCTTGTGTGGATTTTATGTCAACAATGTCATTATAACCTGTAAGAAGAGGGTGGAACATGCTTGTATTATGATCAGAAATACAGTGGTTCCCTGTTATGGAGTGTCTGTTATTTTACGTGTTTATTTGTAATTTACTGTTATTTTACATAAGATTGACAAGGACTGTGGTGGCTCTAAAGTCCATTTTGGATGAGAGCTAATGGCTGAAATGTTTGTGGTAGTTCAAAGGGGTAATGCGTGCTTTGTTACCCTGAGGATCTGTAGCATCACTTCTCAGCCTCCCAACCATCTCTGGAGCTATCAGCAGGGTGGATACAATCCAATCAAATCTTCACCACTGCTGTTGGGAACTTCGAAGCAGAGACTGGTGCCACTCCAGGACAGGAAAAGATGAGCTGGACTATCCACAGTGATGAATATAGCCTGTGCCAAGGCATCTGCATGTTTTGGGGTTCAGCTTGACCCGAGGGAAGAGGTCTCCTCTGGTAGTGGTTTTCAAAAGGGGAAAGAAAGCAGAAAGTGTCCTGAATGGAGCTGTGACAGAAGTTTGCAGCAGGGACCTGCTTTTTTAATTGCTATGTGTTGAAAATAAGTAAAAGCCGGGTGAAAAATACATTTAAAAAGTCTAATGTAAACAGTGAAAATTAACAGATTACATGGGAGAAACATGCAGTATATGCAATGTGATATTATATCCACAATGTTAGCAAAAAGAAAAATAGAAACATAAACTTATTCCTTTGATGTAACTATTTCCTTAGGTGATGTGTGGACCCACATCCCATTTTAGGTGGTTCATAGGTGTTACCGGTGTATTGATTTTAAAGTGTTTATTTATATCTTATATGATAAAGGTTATATTAGGTAAACTTAAATAAATAAATAAATAAATAAATAAAAGACTGTCTTCTCAAGTCTGTATTTTGCATGGAACTTTCTTTTTGCCTAAATAAATAACTTCCAATATGTAACTAGACATCTTTTTCTGCCCTGATGTTTGCATGACTTGAGTTTTGAAGTATTGATATATTTTGTATTAATGCCATCTTTTCTTTTTCTGCAGTGGTAACATTGGGGCTTTTTATGCTTCCTTAGTTTATTCTTATCATGCTGCAAGTTCAATAACATTCTTGTGGAACCTGGTTATATTTTCATCCTAATATCACTAGTTAATCAGTTTCACACGCATTGTTACCTCAGTATTACTCTAGACTTTTATTTATTTATTTATAGCTACTTTTATTTATTATTACTTTTTATTTAGTAAAAAGCGTCTTATTTCTCTTTGAATTTTCTGTTCAAAAGCAATCCATAAAGGTTTTCAGCACAAAGAAAAATATATCCAAGGAATGACAATTTCTATTGCTTGTTATTGCTATACAGGTTTTTGATCAACCCTTTATAGAGTAAATGAGAAGTTATTTTGCTTAATTTCCCTTTTATTTTCTCTTGACAGTGATTTAAACAATTTTCAGCTTCTCTTCCTGAAATAATATGTATGGTAGTGACTTGAGGAGTGGAATAAACAATGTAGTTGTTTGTAAGGCACATAGGAACAGCTGATCAGGATAACATGGTTGAATGTATAAAAACAATATAGTCATTAGTAACATAGTCTGGGAAACTATCAAAGCAAGTCTGAACTGGTAAAGGACCACAAGGCGTGATGAAAACTAGAAAGGTGAAAAGTACAATTAAGAGGAAGACTTCAGTCTTCCTCCCAGAGACCACCAGAGGATGACAAGAGCCCACTACCATGAGGATTAACCGGTTACGGAGTCTCCACAGAAGGCCCAGGTGGCTCAGCAGCTAGTAACCTATGAGATTACTGCTGGACAACGGACCCCAGGCACGGCCAGGAAAGAAGCTGTTTGCCAAACTGCCAGACCACACACAGTGAAAAAACTTTGTACTTTTTAGGCATGACAGGCTGGTATCGTTTGTGGATGTACAACTATGGACTTCTGGTAATACCACTATATGAATTATTAAAAGTTAGCCAGAAAGAACTTACCTGGAATGGGGAAGCCACCAGAGCATTTAGGCAATTGAAACGGGAACTGATGAGAGCTCCTGCTCTAGGGTTACCGGTCACTCCTGAACTCTTTTGGCTATTCTCCCACAAAAAGAAGAGAATAGCTTTAGGAATTCTAGCCCAGAATTTAGGCCTGTATGGCAGGGCGGTGGTCTCTTTTTCTAAAGAACTTGATAGGGTAGCCAAAGGGTGGCCTAGCTGCTTAAAAGCAGTATCTGCAGTGGTGCTTAACATCCAAGAAGCACGCACGTTCACCCTGGGCCGGAAGGTTCCGGTACTGGTATCCCGTACCCTATCTGCGGTAGTAGAGGCGAAAGCAGGACACCGGCTATCACCGCAAAGATTCCTCAGGTACCAGGCCATTCTGGTACAGGATGATGTGCAGATAACCACTGCTAGTGTTGTCAAACCAGTATCTTTTCTCAGCAGGACTTCTGGTGACACGTGACTTCTTGGAGACCCTTGAGGCGGTATATTCTACAATGTACTGAATATCTAATAGGTTTCCTGGAAATGTAATGCATATATATGTAATCTTCCTATAAGAACTGATTGTTGTTGAACCCCGGTGCGTGTGTTAGGAGGAGGGATCCCCCTCATGCCCGGTGCTGTAATAAACATACCTGCTTTGTAACCTTCCACAGGTTATAGAGTTTGTTTCTGCATGTCAGTAGGAGTAAAGGTATAGTCTACCACATAGTCTATTACTCTAGAACAACAGAGGGATACTCGTTTTCTTACAGTCTGATTCTTTCTGAAGCAATTTCAGAATTCATGAAAGGTTTGAATATGAACATTGCACAAATATTTGTGCTTCCTTAATCACAGCTACACAGGTATTTGCTTGATGTTATTTTTTCCATAAAAAATGTCACGAGGTAGTAATGTAAAAATCTGTTAACAGTAGATTACACAAGATGTTTAAACATCGTAAAAATCCAGAAAAACTACTGGGATTAGTCTGTACAGTTTGCCTATGATTCTGATCTAGATCACAATTTTAAGGAAGGTCACTGATCTGTCATAACCTCTGTGTGCGTATCATGGTCTGCGTGAATTGTCTCACTTAGATATGGAACACAGACCACAAAGCTGGCCAACACTTCAACAGCTTGGCATCACTTCCCTAAGTTTGCAGAACAATTGTTATCACTGTGAGCATTTCAACACAGAAGTTAATGCACCATAAGCATTATAAATTTACATCACAATGGCTATTTTGCGCTAACTCTCTATGGACACCCGGGGTTTGCATGGAAAGCTAATGTTCAGTAAATGGGCTATGAATTTGCAGTACACTATTTTAAAGCAACTCTCATAGCAGTGAAGTAAGATTTCTGTGAGATTGCCTTTCCTGGACTCAGCCGTTCCAGAGGGGTTACCAAATCCAGCTGCTTCAAGCTGCAAAATCCACAGCATTATTATAAACAGATGGTTTAAACTGCTTTGTGGCCCCTCTTGGGTGTGTGCACCGACAGGAGCTAGTCCAGCAGCCCTCAGCAGGGAAGGGAGTGGCTGGTAGATGCCATCAGAGACTTCTATCAGTGCAGCGAGATCTGACCCTTCACTCTCTTAAGTACTTACGAGAATGAGCTTTATTTCTAAAACAATGGATTCAGAATCCTCAGTCTGTTAGTATGAGCAGATTTCAATATTAAAAGCAAAATAGTTTTCAGTCCGGATATATTTTTTCTTAAATTCTCCATGTTTTATAATTCTTAACATTAGGTTTAGAAAATATTGAGAAAATGTATCAAAATACAAGACTTCTATGCTTTTGTAATAAAACATTCTGATTTTTCAATTGGAAAACAAACAAGCAAGCCCAAATATCTAGCCAGGTCTGGCAGGCTGAGCTGGTGGTTGAACTTACTGATGTCTTAAAATGCAAAGGGGAAAACCGCATCGTTGCTGGTTGGGAGATACCATTGGTTCTTATTTACTTATTATTGTAAATGATTTAGAAACAGACTGGTTGAGAGCAGATATTGTAAAGGACAAAGTGTTGCTTGTGTTTGCTTTTTCTTGTCTAATCCTCTCCAGCATCCTCTTGAATAGAGACTGTGCTCTGTGAACCAGTGACACTGTCACGTAGATGTAGCCTTAGATATACTTTTCTTATAATCTTAGATTGAAATGGGCAATTTCAAGTCCATTTTTAGTTTGCCTTGAATGACTTAAACACTGAGGTAAACAAGAGAGAAGTGCATTTTTTTTTTTTTCTTTCCATTTGTAGAAAGGAAAACCCCCCTCTTGACAGTGTTTGCAGCATCCTGAAGTGTGCAGCCCTCAGAGAACTGAAGGTGCTTCTTGCCCTTGCATACTGGAAGGCTGTACAGTCGTGTTCCTGTTGATCTGTTGTGGTCCATGAAGTTGCTAGCAAGCACATTAAAGCCTTTGCTCCCAGGACAGGCCACGTCTTGTTTTCATGCTGTTGGTGATGCCTTTCAGTTCTAAGAACAAATCTGAAGACAAAATTAAAATATTAAAGAAAACATTTTTGGTAGGTGGCACTTTTTTTGATAGCAGAAAAACAAAATGGAAGAATAGTAACTGCAAAGCAAACACACATTTGCTCACATTCTCCTTTACTTGCTTTCTCATTTAAAGCTTTTGCTTTTGGGAGCAAGATTTTCTTGCATAGATTTGGCCCTTCCATGTTTGATTACTCCGACTCAAACCTGCACAAGCTACTGAATTGACCTGAGCTTTATGGGACAAACCTAATTATAAATCTTCACCTCTATGGCAAAGGTTGAACCAGTTTGAATACAAATGTGATACAAATTACTGAATCTAAGTGCAGCACAGGTAGTAACAATATTTGGCTTGCTCCAGAGGTCTTCTTGAAAAGCTGTACCACAAACTGAATGACTTTGCACCAATGCTTCCTGGAGACAGCACCTGATCCCAGGATGGTCGGGCTCTGTCTGCAGTGCATGCCTGGGAGCTGGCTGGGGCTGAAGAAGTGGGAAGGAAGAGATCTTAAACAGTTGGAGCATATAAAATTCTCTTTGAAACTTGTACATGGAAGTACATGGAAGGCTTGTAATAGTTTCTGATTTTTCTTTTGTGAATAGAAGTTCAATGTCAAAATGACAGATGTTGCAGAGCACTGAAGGGCCTGGAGACAAACAGCCAGCTAAGTAACAGTGGAACCTAGAAGAAGAGAGAGCTTTGTCCCTTGCTGCCTGTCTTCAGTGCCCCCCCCACTTCATTCCAGTGGTCTGGGTTGCTTCCTTGGGGATCTCAGAGATGGACTGGATGTGCCACTATGACTTAGTTGTAGAGTGATGTATTAAAAACCTAAAGTCTCTTAAGTCAGTAGGAATATGTACAGAAATATATATGTGGTAGAAAGGGGAGTTTCGAGCAGTTCAGTTCATGTTTTGGAGGGTAGAGTGACTAGGAAAAAGTAAAGGGTATTGGAGGAAAAAAAATGTATCCTTGGAGAGCTTTTTGTAAGGCAGGATCCAGGAAAATGAGCTGGGAGAGGGACAGGCTGTGTGTTTTACACGCCTGTAAACTTTGGATGACACCTCTGGTTTAATCTTAAGTGAGCTTTTGCTTTCTAGTCAGTGTGCTCACTCCAGAAAGCCAGTTTCGTTTGGTTATATTTCTGTGAACTAGGTATGTATCTTTTTCTGACTGTTCATGCCTCTGCGTGGTCTATAAGATATCGAACACCTGTAGGATCATGTTGATCTTACATTTTAAGGGTTTGAAAATTAATTGAGAACTAAAGATGTCATTTTTCCATCTTTTGCCAAGTGCTACTTGAGATGTCATTGTAATTTATTTATTTTTTTGCCAACCCAGCTGATCATTAAACAGTTTCTCTCTCATTCTGAAACTTAGATGATTGCCTATGGTTTACTCATTTCTGTTTTTAAAAAGTATTTCAGTGTTCTTGTTTACAGAACTTTTAAAGAGCAGTGAAATACACAATGATACCTTTCTCGGATTTTTTTCTGATTTACCAAGAGTAACAAAAGAAACAAACCAAAAAAGAAAACTCTGTAACTGGAAGTCTGTAATTGTTCTTTTTTTCTTTAAAGAAATAAAGAATTATTACCTTGAAGTATGACATGGGATCAAAGCACACATAAGATTAATAAGGTTTTTTAAATATGTATTTTCTGTAATTTTTCAAGGGAAAAATATTCTTTTATTATGGCTGTGGGGTTTTTTGTTTCTTTTTTTTTCCCCTTTTTTTCTTTGTTGTTGTTGTTGTTTGTTTTTTTTTCCTCCAAATGCCATCCCGAAATACATCTATGGTATCACACAGACCCATGGGCTCATGTTGAGGAATATTAAACTCAGAATACATCAGAACAAAGCCAGCCAGTCATAGTACATTATCCTTATTTTTAGGTTTGCTTTTCTTCTTACAGTATATATTTTTCCACCTGTTTTAGAAATTCACTTCTGTAAAGATTTGCTTGAAACTTCCATTATCAAGTGTGAGTGGCATCCAGAGAAATAAGGGTTAAAATAACCCTCACTGATGATGAAGTTTTTGAACGTCAGACACAGCAAGGGTGTTTTTGTGGGGGTTCAGATGCCTTTGTGGGAAAAGCAAGTGGGTTCTAATGAAGGCCATTATTTGACAATTCATAAAGAATCTTATTTCTGTCTCTTATTTCTCTCTAAAATGGAAGTGAGATGATAATGATGTCTGATTTCTAGTCTCCTGATGCTGATGGAGGATATGAATCAAATTTGGTTTAGTTATAAAATAAGCCCCTAGAAGAAAATTATAATCAACCTCATATGGGGTCATAATCGCTGAGGAACGGAGTAGAAAGCCGTTCAAATAACACCCAGCTGTAGGCAATGTGAACCTTTTAACCAAATCCAGGATTGGATATTCCTGATTTTCTGACATTTTCTCCTTATGCCTAGGTGTGGTGGTTTGACCTTGGCTGGGTCAGGTGCCCACTGAGCCGCTCTATCACTTCTCCCCCTCCTCTCAGCTGGACCAAGGGGGAAGAAAATAAGATGAAACTCGTGGGCTAAGACAAAAGCGGTTTTACGAAGAAGCAATGCAATGCTGTGCACAGAAGCAAAAGAAAACAAAGATTTACTCTCTACTTCCCACCAGCAGGTGATGTCTGGCCCTTTTTGGGAAGAAGGGCTCCAAACAGGTAGCAGGTTGCTCCAGAGGATAAGCCAATGCCCCCACCTCCTCCTCCTTTTCCTAGCTTTTATTGTCAAGCTGATGTCACATGCTATGGAATATCCTTCTGGTCAGTTTGGGTCAGCTGTGTCCCCTCCCAGGGTCTTGTCCAGCCCATCCCACTGCAGGGGTAATGTTGGAAAACCAGCCTTGGTGCTGAGCGAGCCCTGCCCAGCAGCAGCCACACCACGGGTGTGTTACCAGCACCTTTCCAGCTCCCAGTGCAAAGCACAGCTCTGGGAAGGCTGCTATGGGAAAATTAACTCCAGCTCAGTCAGGCCCATTAGACTAGGTCTGTAGTTTACTTTCAGGATGAATGCATGCTAGCCACCTTGTTATGCTTAATTAAGGCATTTCTGCTCAAACATCTCAGTTTTTAAATACATATGTAATGTGAAAGCACAGAAATTAGAAATTGGTAGAAATTAGAGTGGTGGAAGTAGAAAGGAAAATATCTGTTATCAGCGAAGGCAGAACTCTTGTGAAGCTTAAGTGGCTGTACAGCTTTGATGCCATTACAGAATCCTGTGTTGCTTCCAGGCAGGAATGGCAGAAAGGGCTGGGCTGTACCAAAGTGCTGCAAGCTGGGATGAGACCTGTCTGTGAGAGTCAGGGATGCAGAACTATGTATGACACAAGCACCCTCAAATGTGGATGTTTTCTGTCTTTCTGATTAAATAAAAAAAATGAAGAAAGATAGAGCTATTGTCATCAGATGAGGAAACTGTTGCTGAAAACTGAAAGCCTCTTGTAGAAATTAGAAGGCTTAAGCGCATTATTTGGTATTTTACATGACAATTCACTGTGGAAAAGTGAAAGAATTACTAACTGAATTCTCAGCCAGCCATGACCAGGTTCTTTGCAAAAATACTCAACATGCCAAATGGTACCAGGGTATGGTGGATTACCACTGTCAAACCATATGGGTGGAATTTCAGATGCTCCAGCACTGACCCGTAGACCCTGCGTGGCATGGCTGCTGTTCTGCTTAGGTAATTTGGTACTAGAGGTACCATTTGTTGATCAAAGTGTATGATCTAGTTGAAATTAAATGCACTAACATTTGAAAATAAATAAATACAAGGCACGTTCTGAAGCATTAATGTGTGCAAGGTTTTCCTCCAGGAAGATGGTTATTTCTAATGGGAAATACCTACTTCTCATGCACTTAAATTTTCAGTTACGGCACATCAAAAATTTATTGAATGAGATTATGATGAGAAGATGCAAGGTAGACCCCATGGAACAGAGATAAAACCAAAATATTGGACAGAAAAGATGAATGTTCTTAAGAGGAGTACGCAGTATAATAAGAACACCAAAATGAGCAAGTTTAACATAAGATTGAAAAAGAATCTGTATTTAGTCTAAGAACTAAATTTATTCTCCTTTAAATTGTATCAGATAGTTTGCCAAACAATTTACTTGGTAACAACACCCACTATGGAAGCACCATGACTCTTTCCAGAAAAAAATAGCTTTTATCGTTATCATCGATTCAGGAAATTGGAATAAGTATGTTTGCTTATTAGCATATTATTCAGATGACTTTGGAAAAGGCTGAAAGCTGTTTACTGTTTCATGCCCCAAACGAAGTAGCTCTGTCTCTTCAGAAAAAGAATTTAATTAATCCATGAGGGCTGAGAAACAGGCAGTAAGTAGAGTGTTATCTTCAGAGGTCAGAAGCAAGTCAGATGAAGTTTTGAGTCTGAATGACTGAAGATATTCTGCCTACATGTGTCACCAGTGGCTCGTGACTGTAGCGAGTATTCTGTTTTACATAAAGTCAGAAGGCTCGGGACAACAACAGTTGGCAGGTATATGGTAGTAAAGAAACACAAGACCAGGTAATATTGCTGTGGTAGCAACTCAGCTATGGAAGCATTAGGAATAAATGATGCTTATGCATCCAGTGCCTTGTGCCCAATTTTTCTCTCTTTAAATATGTCCTTTCAAATAGGCTCTCCCAAGTGTTAGCTATGCAAAGAAGGAAACCATTTGTACTTTCTTTTGTGAAATCTGGTTTATTGCTTCTCTTATTCAGGTTTTTCATATACTTGTAGTTGTTTGGTTTTTTTATTACAGAAGTGACTTAGGCATGGATGGTGGTTTGAGCACAATGTATTTTTCAACTCATACAAACTCAGGTGTAAATCAAGTCTCCAAGTATCTTCTACAACTCCCTAAAAATGTAAAAAAAAACCCTAGACCACCTCTAACCCCTACCCCCATCATTTTTTGGGGGGGGGCAGCAGACTGTCTTTATGTGAAACCAGAATTTTGTTACTTTACTAGACTGAGATGTTTTTTTCTCACTAACTTATGCTCATGTATCCATTTGCTTGTTTAAATGAGTAGTTTGATGTTCTGTGTTCCATGGCAAAAAAAATGTTTCACCCCTGTTTCAGTATAATTTTTTTCTCACGGTCTGACATGAGGTTCTTCTGAGGGATTTTCAAAGATTAAAAGTCGAGCTAAAATACTACTAAGATTCCTTTCCAGGAATTGATTAATTTTACCAGAGTTAATTTTGAGTTGAAAAATGAGATGAAAACCCAAGTGCGGGGATGAGATAATTTTATTATGAAGAAGGTGAGACCATGGTTTTGGAATCCCAGCAGATAAAGTAGCATTTCCCATGCTCTAACTGTGGTGTATGGAGTATATGAATGAAACGAAGCAGTGGCCAGGAGCACCCTCATTGAGAGGAACCATGATCTGGCGATGCTGTGCAGATTCACAAAGCTCAGCAGTGCTGTTGAGGTTGTGTGCTGGTCTGGCTTCTAATCGCAGTGCTGTTGCAGACATGAGTTTCTCAAAACTGTATGAAGAGGAAGAGACTCTTCCCAAGAGGGATTGCGACTCCTGGGCAGTTCATTATCTAAGATTCATCAATATTAACAGCAGTGTCTGGAAAGTTCATAATTCATGTTACTTTAAAAGTCAGAGCTGTGTATTAGTGTGAGCAAATTAACATTTACTCCATGCAGTGTGATTAATGGTTTCTAATTCCTGTGATCCCTTTGGTACCATTTTGCTTAGGCTGTGCTGGCCTTTGAGACATGTCACTGGACTTTGTGCAAGATAGAAGTATACATTTTTCATTCTGCTGATTTACTGTTTGTAACAGTAGTTTAAATATGCTGATGAAGTAATTCCACTAAGTATCCACAGAGGAGGGATCCTCTACTGATATAAAAATATAGCAACAGCACCTCTAAGATACATTAGCCTTTCATCTCCCACATTTGGAGACTCGGTGTCATCTTCATTAACAGGTGAAGGAGCTGCTACTCCTGTCCACCAATTAATGTCATTTTAAAGTACTCTGCTGTCTTGTGTTGGCTTGTTACCATCTCTTTGCCACCGTCCAGCACTATCCATCTCACTGTGCATAACAAGCAGTGGCAGAGAGCTGAGACCCTTTCCTGCTGGTATGAAGAAGCTTCAATGAATTGTTCTGCAAAGGGAACACAGGGGATTTCTTTCAAGACCTGATTTTTGCCACCCTTGTGCCAAGAAATAAATTTCCCTGAACTGGGTAACCTGGCAGATTTACATGGAGCAGACCTAGTTGATAAGAACAAAGGTAAAATGCTTCCTGGGCAAGTGTTCTCATAACCTGTCCTGAATACATGAAATAATCTACATGCATTCTTGCCTCTTATGCTGCAGGAATGATAAGTGACATTTGATTTCCAGGACAGGTAGGAAAACAGAGCAGCAATCAGGCTTACCAGGTGGCAAGCCTGTCAAAAGTTGGTCCTGTTTCAGTGCCTTTTCGTTACAGGAATGTGTGATATAATGTAATAAAATAAAACAGCCAAAACCAAGGACAACTTTATTGCTTCTACAGCTTCTAACTGTGCCTGGATTTACAGAGCAAGAGACAGAATGGAAAGAAAATCAAAACTCTGGTTTAAAAAATTGAAGCGTGTTTCAAATACACTCAGTATTTCAAAAAGAATTTTGTACAACATCTTTGTCTGACTTTGATATTCTCCAGTTCTGGAGTATACACATTGGTATAGGGTAAATTTTCTAGTTCTTCCAGTATACAGGTGGTATTAGCATAAGTTTTGGGGTTTTTTTCCAGACTTTCCCATAAAAATCGATGCAGACAGTATCATATTTTCAACAGTTAATATTTCTATATATATGTTTATTAATGCTGAGGTATATAAATTCAACTTATAGCATCTATTTTTTTTCTAATGTCCCTATTTATCTCCTGTATTGTTTAATGCTGCTATAGGTACTGATCTGTCATGTTTATACAGATTTTTCTTTATTATCTTGTAAATTTGTTACATTATTTTTTTTTTAAGTAAAAATAACTACTTCTATTTCTATGAGAGTATTTTAAGAGGATATTCCTCCTAATAGTGACTATTACCTTTTTGCCAGTTCAGCTCCAAATTATTTTTTGCAGATGGAAAGCACATGTAAAGCAGCTGTGAGAAGTTCAGAGTACAGGTTTGCTACCCTGAAAGAGCATAATCCTCTCAGCTGCATTTTTCTCTTCGTTAGCATTGTGTGCGTAGTTATTTTGGATAGAACTATGGAAAAGAGATATGTCTATGTTTTCCTTACTTATCTTTGTAACACAAATGGTAAGTAGGAAACTTGGCTGTAGGAGTTTTTCCTTGATCTTTTCTATATTGTCTCAAGAATAAATTTTAAATTTTTTAAAAGGAGAAAGACATTCACTTACTAAACTGGAAGTGGCTATTCTCTCAAACTACAGTGAATTGAAAAGCTATTTAGAGACAAAAGTTTTAACAGGGGAAAAAATGAGGTGTGTGTCTGAATTATGTACTGGGCAGATTGTGGCAAGACTGAGATGCAGATTCTCTAGCATAATTTTATTGAATCTTTTTCAGTGAAGAACTATTTCTCTCCGTTTATTGTCTTGGCAAAAATGTATCTGTACATTATCAGTAACAGAAATCAAAATGTGCTCTGCAGCTGTCAGCATCTTGCTAGAATAGTAGGGGAAAGCTGGGTATGTTCTTGGGAATCTTTGCTAAAATTGCTCTGCCAAAACCAGGTACTAAAGGTTCTGCACAACTTCCATGGCAATGGCTGGACTGGTGTGTGTTGCTAAGATCATCAGTTCTCATGCTGGAACTGACATTCTGGATAAGAAACGATTCATGCTGTATTTGGTTCTAATGATCTGCATTACATACATAGGACCCTGAATATACATCTATTCAAAATGTAAGCAAATAAATGACTTGGTATTATTTATTTATACAGGTCAGCTAAAGCTTGACACCTAAAGATGAATTTGATCTTCTGCCTCCTCTTCACTGTGCTTGATTTTTAGAAGACTCCCACAGAGGAGAGAAGGCTCCACGCTGTGACTTCTGTCTGGGAGTTTACAGTATTCTTAAAATATCATTTATTCCTATCAACTTACCCCAAATATTTTTGACACAGGTATTCTCTTTATGGTTTAGTACATTCTTTTGGCTAATAACAGTATCAGTGTTAGTGTTAGTTAGTGTAATTGCTAATGACACTATCAGTCAGGAAACATACAGGGAGATTTACCCGAACAAAGAGTTTGGGACTGGATCCAGTGTATCCTTCTGTTGAGCAGTGCAATACAGCAATGCTCAGATGACATGATCGAAGAGCTAATTTGACAGAATGAGAAAAAGTACACCCAACCTCGACTCAGCTCCGTAGAACTGGGGCTTTTCTGAGATTTCATGAGATAACAGCATCACTTCTACAGATAAATGCTGCACTTCTGGTAAGTTCTTGTGATATTGCTCTGTCTTCTATTGCAAAGGCCATGTCCTTGAAAATAGATTTTCCTGGCTGTAGGGCTTGCTGACTCTTCCCGCTGTCCATCTAGTGTACAATTCTCTGGTTTGAAGTTCAGGGTGATACATTTCTCTCTAAATTATTATCTACTGGACTGAGTTTAACACTAGCAATCTCCCGCTTTTTCACGATTGAAAAATTTCAATGTCCCTTTTTCTACCGTGCTGGTATGTACCTCAGCTTCAGAAACTTTATTTTTATGGCAAACTATCACAGTCATGTAGAGTTAAAATACGCAGCTGATGAGGCTGTACAATGTATTTCACTCAAGTAAAGTATTGTTTGGCAAAGTAATCACAGGCTCCCTGGTGCCTGCTCTGGGCTGGAAGTGTGACACCGTTTCCTTTAGTGCCAGATGGCAGATCAGTTGTTATCCATAGTTACCAAACATCTACCATGCCGTAATTTCCTTGGGCTTGAGTAGCTCTTTTTACGGGATGCGTCAGAGCCTGTATCCATGCACATCAGTGGTCTTTCACTCTAAAGTTCAGTCAGGCTCTACCATAGTGGTTACTTCTGCATTTCTAACATAGTTCTTAAAAGACAAGCAATTCAAAGGGCAGAACCTTGTTCACCCCTTCTATCTACATCTGCCAATAGCATTTTATGACAGCACAGTGAAAACTGGACAGCAAGTAGACGCTGAATTTATCAGCTGCTGCTGGCACTCTGTTACAGACAGCTGCTTGTCATTATTAGGGCAGATATGTCGCTATAAGAACATTTCAGGATGTCTTGCCTTAGTTAGTGGTCTGCCTGTGGCATGACTGACAGCAATAGGCATGAGGCTGATGAACCATTTGGACGGGGATATTCTGATATTGCCTACAGCAAATGTAATGAGAAATATTGTTTTCTAGCAACAAATAAAATTTGCAAAACCAGGGAGTAATAAAAAGCAGCTCAAAGATAACATTGTGAAATCCTTAAAGTACTGTAATGTCTACTTCAAAATTGTTGAACCTCTAGCACCAGCCACCGATTATCTAAGGCTTTCCTTCTGTTCTTGCCACTCCCATAAAGAAGAAAACAGGGAAGATAATAATTGTGCTATCTCAGGGAAGATTATACTTTATTATTATACTTTTATACCTGCTCTAGTTGAGGATGTCCCTGCTCTCAGCAGGGGGCTTGGACCAGATGACCTCTAGAGGTCCCTTCCAGCCCAGACATTTCTACGTTTCTACGTTTCCTTGTCAGGGTAAATTTATGAACCAACAGAATATGTAAGAGGCACAAAACAAAACCAGATGCTAAGGAACAGGCACCCTTCCAATTCTCTGCAGTTGAGCAGAGGGAGGACATTGTTACTCTATACTTTATGCGGCTTCTTTCCTTTTTTCTGACCAGCTTGTACTCTGAAAGCACAATTTTCAGGACTGTGGTTAGACACCGTTTACAGTCTGCAGTTAAATGGTTACTGCAAACAAATGTTTTGTGTTCCTATTTGTTAGTTTCATCTTGGTTATTTTGTTTGTTTGTTTTGTTTTGTGGTTTGTTTCATTTGGGGTTTTTTTTGTTTGTTTGCTTGGGGTTTTTTTGTTCGTTTGGGGTTTTTTTTTGTTCGTGTTTTGCTGCTGTCATTGTTTGTTTGTTTGTTTTTTTAAAAGACATTATTTGGAACAAAGTACTGCTGAGTTCATTTCCCCGGT